>JAEAOA010001201.1:2522500-2797500 GCA_016746295.1 Potamilus streckersoni
AAAAAAAAAAAAACCCCCCAAAAAAACAAACCCCAAACCCCCCCCCCCCCCCCCCCCACCCCCACCAAAACCCCCCCCCCCCCCAAAAACCCCCCCCCCAAAAAAAAAAAACCAAACCCCAAACCCCCCACCCCCCCCCAAAACAAAAAAAAACAAAAAACCCCCCCAAACCCCCCCAACCAAAACCCCAACCCAAAAAAAAACCCCCCCCCCAAAAAAAAAAAAAAAAACCCACCACCCCCTCACCCCCCCCCCCCCCCCCCCAAAAACCCCCCCACAAAAAAAAAAAAACCCCCCCCCCCCCCCCCCCCCAAAAAAACCCCCAAAACCACACCCCCCCACCCCAAAAAAACCCAAAAAAAAAACCCCCCACCCCAAACCCCCCCCCCCCAACCCCCCCCAAACCCAAAAAACCCCACCCAAAACCAAAAAAACAAACCCCCCCCCCCCCCCCAAAAAAACAAACAAAACCCCAAACCCCCACCAAAAAAACCCCAAACCCCCCCCCCCCCCCCCCCCCCCCCAAACACAACCCCCACCAAACCACCCCAAAAAAAAAAAAACCCCCCCCAAAACAAAAACACCAAAAAAAAACCCCCCCCAAAACCCACAAAAAAACAAAAAACCCCCCAAAAACCACCCCCCCCCCCCCCCCCCCAAACCCAAAAACAAAAACAAAACACCCCACAAAAAAAAAAAACCAAAAAACCACACCAAAAACAAACCAAAAAAAAAAACAAAAAAACACCAAAAAAAAAAAAACAACACAAAAAAAACAAAACCCAAACCCCCAACCCCCCAAAAAAAAACAACCCCCCCCACCAAACACAAACACAACCCCCCAAACAAACAAAAAACCACCAAACCCCCCCCCCCACCCCCCCAAAACCAAACACACAAACCCCCCACCCACCCAAAAAAAAACCCCAAAAAAAACCCATAAAAACACCCCAAAAAAACCCCAACAAACACACAACCCCACAAAAACCCACCAAAAAAAAAAAAAACCCAACCCCCAAAAACCCCACCCAAAAAACCCCCAACACAAAAAAATCAAACCCCCCCAAACCCCCAAAAAAAAAACAAAACCCCCCCAAAAACCCCAAAAACAAACAAAAACAAAACCCAAAAAACACAAACCCCCAAAACACACCCAACCCCCAATCCCCCACCCCCCAAAAAACCCAACAAAAACCCCAAAACCCAAACCAAAAACCCAAAACAAAACCCCCAAAAAACAAAACCAACAAACAACACCCCCCCCAAAACCCAAAACAAAAAAAAAAACAACAAAACCCAAAAAAAAACAACCCAACAAAAACAAAACCAACCACCAAAAAAAACAACAAAACAAACCCACAAAACCTTGCATTTGAACTTCATTTCCATAAAAACAAAAATTTTTAATTTAATTAACACATCATGATTTTAAAAAACCCCATTAAAATTCCACCAAAAAATCATAAAAATACAATAATGAAACAAAAATTGTAAAAACCCATATCGAAAATTTTACAAACCCCCAAACAAAAATGCATGTAGTATTGAAACAACCCAAAAATAAACCCAAAAAACCTACAACAAAAAATCATAAAACACAACATCAAAACCTCACCAATTAAATTAACCGTTTATTAACAAAAGCCTACAAAATTCCAATCCCCAATTTTTAAAACCCAACAAAACAACAATTTTATAAAAAACATTTCAAACAACACACAATCACTTTTTTTTCAATACACACCAACCTTTAAAAATCACCAAAATCTAAAAAAAAACCCAAAACTAACAACAAACAAAAAAAAAAACACCAAAAAATTGAAATACCTTGTCAAAAAACATTATTCCATTAACAAAAAATCCAAATGAAAACATGTAATTAAAATATTTAAAATTAAATTTTCACAAAAATCCAAAAACAAAATATAAAAAATTTATTTGCAAGAACAAAAAATAAAAATAATCAAATCCAAATTCAAAAAAATACAAAAAACACCGTCAAAAAAAATTACAAACTGAACCAAAACAACCACAAACTAGTGAATTTCTTTTTTAAATAACCACAAAAAAATGATTCATCAAATTTTAAAAAAACAAAAAAAAATACTAAAAAAGTCCAAACAATACAAAATGTACCAATTTATATTCATGAAATGCCAAAAATATCCAAATAATGCACCAATAACACAATAATTTCCAACCCAAAAGAATTATTTTTTTTAAAATTAAAAAAAAAAAAAATAAAACACCAATATAAATATAAAATTCCTAAAATACATTTTTTTATATTTTAAAAATCCCCCATTTTTTCAAAAAAACCTGGACCACCAATATTTTTAAACAATATTCAAAATCAGGAAAACTTATCATTGGCCAGCCTCCCAACCAATGAGAGAAATGTGTCCATATCAGCAGATCAAGCCGGTTATCTTCTTCAGATACCATATATGCGAGTTAAGTGTAACAAATATTTTTTTCTTATGAATAGATATTAATAATTTGTAAACAAAACTTGGCGATTGCAAGTTTAAGCATGGTGTTTGCTTGAAAAGATAAGTGAGTTTGGCTTAGAATAGGGAACACAGAACCAAAGATTGTAAGTACTGTTAATTACATATGTCTCAGGATATAAATGGGGGTAATGTTTACCCATGCTGGAGGTGTGGTAAAGGAACATGGGCAGATGACAAGATATGTGTGGGTTGTGGTAGTGACCGTGTTGCAATAGATATGAAGAGAATTTCTAATTAAAAAATAATGCAAGGAAGCATTTTCAATCAAAGTTATGTGTCAACTTCAAGCGATAAAAAATCCCATTTACAGAATTGGCGTCATATTTTAAACAATGAGAAAATTTATATTTTATGGTAAATTCATAAATTAGCACATGCGCAGCAACTCTTCTGATACGCTGCAAATGAGAAGCATTGGATGAGTTTCGACCTCCTTACCACAGTAACTGTACAATACTGCAAAAGCTCCGAAAGTCCGTGCCGAGTTTGCTGGGCTTGAAACAGCAGATCAAGCTAGGCAGGAATTTAGCCGGCTTTGTTCTATTAAAACTGAAGAAGACGCCTCCTTTGACTATGTCAGCATAGCTCTGCACCCAGCGTCTGTATCTGAAGCTATAGACTTTGACTGGTATCGTCATTTTAGTGACGTCAAAAAAAGAAGAGCTTTAAGTCGACGGCACTACACATATCTTTAGTGAGTTTCGCCCTGTCCCTGGTTGTCACTCATCTGATTCTTCCGTCTTTCTAGTTCCCTCTGGGTTGCTTCCCCTTACTTTGATCTCTCTCTCTCTCTCTCTCTCTCTCTCTCTCTCTCTCTCTCTCTCTCTCTCTCTCTCTCTCTCTCTCTCTCTCTCTCTCTCTCTGGGTTGCTATCCTTACTCTGATTCTTCCGTCTCTCCACATCTTCGTCTGTTCGTCGACACATACTCGTCTACTTGGACTGCACCATCAGTCTCGTTCCAGTCCTTCTCTCTTTGTCAATTTAGAACTCGTTACTCCTACCCCACAACTGGAAATTGTCCACGGAAGCTTCCTTGAAGCCCCCTTTCTATGTTCGCAATCTTTTATTCTTTTATTCCGCCAAATTTACGGGCGGCGTGGTCCCCGGAGTAATGTAACCTAACTTAGTTCGATTATGTGCGGTGAACTAAACCATTCACCTAAACTGTCAATGTCCTGTCTGTCTATGCGATGGTGGTAGACCACGCGCAGTTAAAACCGAGTTTGCTGGCGACCTACATAATAGCTTAA
This sequence comes from Potamilus streckersoni, assembly GCA_016746295.1. Lineage (NCBI taxonomy): Eukaryota > Metazoa > Mollusca > Bivalvia > Unionida > Unionidae > Potamilus > Potamilus streckersoni. The sequence goes on from JAEAOA010001201.1 coordinate 2,526,265, forward strand.
CACTGCTGGGGTGATGATTCACACAAAAAGCATGTTGAACTAGCCTCGCGCTGTTGCATCCTGTTAGCTAAGGTTTGTAGAATGCTACACTCAGGCACTCCACTTTGTGTGGCTATCCAAACTTTGGCTTACTATCATATTAGTATCCTACCTTTAAGGGATTTCAGACCCTTTTCACATCCTATTGCTTGACATTGCCATGATCGCGCCAGCTTAGTTTCTGGGCTAAAATTCGGTACCAAATTTATGCGAAATGTAGCTTGAAATATCAGCGTTGATTCTTAAATAGGTCGCACGAAAAAGGAGAGGCGTGACGTCCCTTATATTATTTTATACTATATGTATGACTGATAGTTAATTCTAAACCCATGTGTTTAAATCACCATTCCTCATTATAATGCACAACTTTGAAGACAGCCTCATTATGATGCACAACTTAGAAGACAGCCTCATTATGATGCACAACTTAGAAGACAGCCTCTTTATCGTGCACCACTTTACTCCATCTCTGATAGAAAGTTCGTAGTGTCTTAAATAATTTGTTGCTGTAGTTGTTGTAGGATTTAACGCCATTTTTCAGCACAAGATAGGCTATACATGGCGGCCAGTATTAATGGTGGAGGAAGAACCCTGGAAAACCCTGGGAAGAACCACCGACCCACGAGAAGCTACTGGCAGACTTTCTCACGTTCCCACGTTACCCGAGTCTGGACTCGAACTCACGCAGACAGAGGTGAGATGGCAGTCATCCGTAACGGTCAGCGCTTTAGACCACTCGGCCACTCGGGGCCCCGTGTCTTAAATGAATATAAGTAATATAAGGATATATGTCAAGTGGCTGTGTGAACAATAGTCTATTAACCCGTTGTAAGAACAAAACAACTAATTAGTGTATCCACAGTTTTACCCCGACTTCAGATGGATCAATATTTTTAAATTAAAGTAGACACTCTAGAGACCCGGCCAGCGAGGGAGATGGGGGTTGGGGTGGAGAGGGCACTCGCCTTTAGGGAGTTTGCTCAAGAAATGATCATGAGTATATATAGGTTTTGTTTTTGTTTTTCTGCAAAAAGACGCGGTGTGTTAAATAAAAGCTTTTAAAATTGTTTAGTTTTCATTCATACTTTCTTTCTTTTTTGTTCGGTTTGTTTTCTTGTCAGTGGGCGCTCTCTCAAGACAAGTAAATACGACTGGCTTTACAATACCATGACAAAAGATACTGTAGGCATTTGACCGTCTATCTGGATACTGCGTTAAAATTAAACATGGACTATTTTGCGGATCAGTTGATAGCTTCATCTCGCGCAAAAGGAAAAGAGCATTTCGTACTTTGGCGGTATTTTGCAACCAAAATAACACGGATATTTTTTCTAGCAATACATTTGTATTTGGATTTAGTTCAGTTCTAATTACTTAACTATATTGTACTCTAATAGTTTTATAAAATATTGCTTATTCTTCGATAAACCACGTGGTGGGTGTTAAACCGTTTCATCCGTCGGCTTGTGCTTTGAAAGAACATGCGCCCTTCACACCCTACAATGATCTTGAAAAACTGAAGTTTAATCTTGCTTTTATAATATAGCCCAATAGTATATTGTGAAGAAAAAAAAATAGAACCCAAACCCACACCACCTTCACAAACAAAAAAATAAATGAAATACGATGCATTGATAACTACTTTTATAAAAGTGATGCAATCTTCGCCGATGCCAGGTCCTAGTCGATTGTCAGGACAAAACAATAAAACCGAAATTTCCTTTGGCCACTTTCGAATCTCTTCAAATCTTAATTTTATTTTTTCAAATGAAGTATCTTACTATGATTAGAAAAGTGCGGCAACAGTCTATCAATTTTTATATGAAACGGTCTTTACGTTTTTAAGGTAATGTTGTAAATGTACTCGTTAGCAATGAAAAGATGGTAAAAATGAATCCAATATTACTGTATAAAAATCAGTGGCAGTTCAAGGGGTGGGGGTTTGAGGTTATGGAGTAAAAAAATTGTTACCGAGCCGCAGGCATAGTGGGCGCATTCAGGAGCTTTTTATTTCGCTGTTGAAATTTCCGTAGTATTTCACCTTAATCTCAGTGAAACGGGAGTAATTCTTCGCGTAGCTTCTATTTGGGCTGGGAGAAGGAGTTAAATAAAAAAAAAAAATGTCTTCTGTAGAAACGTACGTTCACTACTGGAGAAAATTGCCTTGGGTGCCTGGAACACAGCCCACTGATAATATTTGCAACATAAATTGTTTTTTGTATTTAAAAAATAAACTTCAAATCGTACATATTTACAACCACATTTTCAATACAATATAACTTCCAAATTCTCTAACAGAAAAGTTAGATGTTTATTTATTTTGAATTAATATCCAGCTTCGTACAGAACACAAATGTTCATAATTTGTCTTTGTTGGGAGGGGCTGGCATCGGGAAGATGGAATATCTGCAAAGCTTCATGTTTCACGCCCAGTACCATTAATTTTCATGAAGAAAAAAATGAATATAATTAGTTCCATATTTAGAGGACGTGTTCATTTTCTTTAATTATCTTCATTTAATAAATAATTATTTTAGGTATGGAAGCTACAAGTTTTTGTTTCTCTATTGTTACGAATCTTTGGTATTAAACTAATCAACAGAAAGAGCTCAAACCAAAAAGTTTTTGTAAAATGCGAAAAGTAATTCCATTCTAGCAGTATACTGATTCATTCTAGTGTGATAATCAAGACTGTATCTTTCAAATCAGATTCAGGTCATCATGTTTACATTAAAATGATCTGACTCTCACTGAGAAATATTCGCTATGTATTATGTTATTTGCAAAATAAGTGCACCTAGTTAGATACACAGTAAATTTAATTTTGGACAAGGGAAAGTACTAAATAATAATGTATATAACATATGATCATTGAGAGAAGCCAGTAAATAATACAAATTAAATATACATAAAAGTGTAAAAAACATTGATACAAAATAGTTTGATATGGTACATCAATAATAATAATAATAATAATAATAATAATAATAATAATAATAATAATAATAATAATAATAATAATAATAATAATAATGATACTACTACTACTACTACTACTACTACTAATAATAATAATAATAATAATAATAATAATAATAATAATAATAATAATAATAATAATAATAAGGTATTCATTTGTGGCCAATGATACAAATCTATGCATTGTACTGATTATCTATAAGGAATATATTACATCGTTAAATATTGCATATGGGTTTAGCTTTTATTTTAAGATATTAAGAATACCTGTAGACTGTATATGATGTATAAATATATGTTGTCAAATTTCTAACAATAAACATAACTTCGAGTTTGGAGTTATTTATGGTTGGCTAGTTAGAATCAAGTGCTTCAGTACTGCGATGTAAGTCACGTGAATAGGTATTGCGAAATAATATATTGAGTAGTAAGGCCTGTCAGACGAGGTATATTGTGACATATATTCGTAATAGACTCTTCGGGGTGTACACAAGCAGAGAAACTGAGAAGTTTATTTCATTCTGATTCTTATTTCATATGTTTATGAGTTAATATCAAATTGCAGATTTATTTAATGTTGTGTTTAAATATTATTTGAAAGGATACATTTTTTTGGAGTATTCACTGGAATTATAAAGTGCTCAATGGATTTAAATAATATTTTAGGACTACTGTGGAGTTGTGTACAACGTCAATGCGATACGTCAGCCCATTGTGATACATTCAGATATTAGATTCTTTTTTACTTGAACAGAACTTTTTATGATTATTTTGATTTTTCATTTCTTAATATTGTTAAGTTCCTCTTAAATTCTTCTTTAATAACTATCATTTTGTTTATAAGTAATAAAATTATCATTTTCTATATAAGTCATTCATTCTTCTAATTATCAGTTTGTTTACAAGTCAAAAATTCTCCTAATTGCCATTTTGTTTATTAGTCATAAATTCTTCTAATTATCGTTTTGTATAAAGTCTTGAATTCTTCTGAAGCTGTGCTTTTGTATAAGAAAGAAGGTAAAAATTTTCTTCGTAATTTTTAATACAGTGGAAAAGTAGTTCAAAAATAATAATTTATTTTCAATATTAACATTATAAATTTCATACAATCTGTCTTGATAAGAAATATATTTATATTTGAAGCAAGCAATCTATCTTCGTAACAAAATACTTACATAACTTCCTGTATTACGTGTGAGCTTCAAATTACTTGCTCTGAGCATAGTGCACATGTAAAACAAAATTACTATCCCCTAGCAATTCTAGTTTTTTCCTGAGAAGTGAGGATTATCCTCACTGACGCAGAGACACGCCGTCTCGCAGTTTTTCTATTCATTCCATGTCCTTATAAGATTTTGCCTTAAATATCTTCACACACTCACGCACGCACGCACGCACGCACACAAACACAAACACAAACACACACACACACACACATATATATATATATATATATATATATATATATATATATATATATATACATATATAGATACATATATATACATATATATATATATATATATATATATATATATATATATATATATATATATATATATATATATATACATATATATACATATATATATATATATATATATATATATATATATATATATATATATATATATATATATATATATATATATATATATATATATATATATATGTAGCTCACCCTCTGACTATTCCAAACATTGCCAAATCCATACGCAAATAAAAAAAGCTTTAAGGAATTGCTAGCTCAGCAATCACAATTTATTCACAATTATTATTAGTGATTGTACTGTCGTCTTTGTCCTTTGGCATTTCAAGGAGTCTCAGCCAATATTTCAGATAGGTTTTTTTTTTGCATACTAATTATTCATAAATCATTATATATAAACATATAAACGCACTTGAAGCAGACCTATATATATATATATATATATATATATATATATATATATATATATATATATATATATATATATATATATATATATATATATAGAGAGAGAGAGAGAGAGAGAGAGAGAGAGAGAGAGAGAGAGAGAGAGAAAGAAAATAGTTACAAAATGACAAGTGGACATTTTAAATATCGTTGGAATCATAATATCCACAAACCATAGAACGATTTTTAAGAATGAGGTCTGACTCTTACTCAGAATTTGTCAGAATGATCTAATTACTTTTCTAAATAATGAAAGACTGGACTTTGCTTCAGAATATTAATAATGCTTTCAAAACTACACAAATTTAACACAAATACCATGATTTTTTTTTCGAAGAAAGAATAAATATGCATCCGATAAATTTAAAATATGATTCAATGTTTTCCTCTGCAGGACCATGGTACAACTTTTCATGGTACAACTTTTCATACCTTCTGAGAAACATCCTCTACGAAATAAAGCAAATACTGTTTTTTTTTATATTTATTTGTTGTTAGAGATGTATGCATGTTTAAATGTATAATTGTCAAGTGATTTCGTGGTGCCTTGCATTCCAAACTTTCTATAGCAGTTATGAAATCTCGGTCAAATCAAGACTGAACAGTATATTTTTTTTCTTGGAAATATCACGGCTAAATGTTTGCTTTCTGTTAACTGTTTTCAAGAAGTCTGCAACATCAGGATAAATACTAATAATTTGATTCCTTGATAATTAATATCAATTAAAATCGCATTCACATTTAATATAACAAATCCTTCTTTGCTCCATATGTATATATATATATATATATATATATATATATATATATATATATATATATATATATATATATATATATATATATATATATATATATATATATATATATATATATATATATATCTGTGTGTGTGTGTGTGTGTGTGTGTGTGTGTATATGTATATATAAACAAGTTTACCGCCAGTTTCACTTGCAATCTTTTCTTCCAATGTATCCGTACAATAGAGGGAAAATACAATGTATTCATTCCAATCTATCAGTTGTCAAAAGTCGATATATTTAAAACACGAGTCAATGAAAACATAATATATTGTTGAGGCTGACTTACTATGTATTCAATCACATTTCCATAAATCTTTATCATATACACTTGTGTCATTAACTCAATCATTTGTCATACGTTATGTTAAAGATTTTCGTCAGAATAATATATCTCCGTTACGTTATGATTAAGCCGACCATGAATGTTTCTTAGTCAGAATAATATATCTCCGTTACGTTATGATTAACCCCACCATGCCTGTCTTTATTTTGTAAAAAATTAAACTCTCGAGAATGTCTATAACCCTATCAGTACCCCTAAAAAGGTTGAAATACCGGCAATTATCAGTTACGTAAGCGTTCTTCGCCCACGTTTCAACAAAGCATATGATATCACACACATTTTGAAGACCTCTGCCTTGATCCTAGATTTTGAGTACAAGAACAGCATCGTTTCTAACTTCATCAAAGACAGTACGGGTACAAGGCGGTTGGAGCCTTTCTCGCTCTCATCATCGGGAAAGAAGTTTGTATAAGCCTTTCTCATTCTCACCGTAGATAAAAATTGGCACAAGCCTTGCTCACTTTCAACATCAGGTACAGACTGGTATGAGCCTTTCCCACTCTCAGCTCAATGGAACACCCTCTACTATATGCACACTTACCAGTCTGTAAGCTGCCGCTGTATCATCATTTTCATTTGTAGCCATGTCGAATAACAACAACAACAACAACAACAACAACAATAATAATAATAATAATAATAATAATAATAATAATAATAATAATAATAATAATAATAATAATTATTATTATTATTATTATTATTATTATTATTATTATTATTATTATTATTATTATTATTAAATTATTAAATTATATGTATTCATATACGTGAGGACTCTATTTTTGCTCTGTGAAGTTATTTGAGATTATGTTGGTCAATTGAGGGAAACTGGTACCCCTGTAGTCTTCTTTTTTTTTCTTTGCTTTTATCTCAATTGGTTCCTTAAATAGCGTCATTTTCAAAGAAAGTACCACATCATACCATTTTTTAAAATTACCAGAACACTGAATACAACATGAAAGCCATCCCTTGATTACAGACATACAAATTTTCTAAACGGAGAGAAATCAAAAGTATAGTTTTCTTAGCAACCAAAGACACTCTAAGTACGATGCACAAGAACGATGTCATTTAGGTTTGCCCTTTAAAACACAACTCTACACTTCAATACAGAAGTACACCAAAAACTCCACTTCAATATAAAAGTACAACAAAAACTTACGTTGAATACTTGTGAGCTTATATTTTTACATTATTTTTTTAAATTTTTTTTGCAGTGTAACCATTGTATTAGATAACTGGATTCTACAGCAGTTATTGAGCAAAACAGTTATCAGGAGCAAAGAAGAAAAGTGCAATTTAATGTATCATAGTTTTTTCTGCTTTCCTCACAGGTTATCTAGCTACCTGTAAAGGGAAGCCAAAATCTATCATTGATTTATTCAATGCTAACTTGAACACTAGACCATAGTTCGGTCATAAAGTCCTTGACTATAAGTTAATATAAGTTATTCCTATGTTGATCCCATCAACATTTATTTCAATTCACCTTCACCCTATGCCTTTTCCATCTGTGGATATTGTTCACATCTCTTATCGCCAGTCAGTCCCATGTTTTTACTTTGCATATTTCACTTGTTGCCAGGCAGTACCATTGGTCAACAAGGTATCCCACCCCCATTTATACCTTTCTATTTAATCTAATATACTTATTCTTGTAATGGTAATTTATTTATCCTCTTGCTTATCTCATTCATCTGCAAATGCATATATTTTGTAATTCGTATATTTATTTATTGTTGTTTCTGTTCTTCATTCATTCATTCGTTCCGTCTTCACATTCGCTTACCCACTTCTCCAATTTTTTTTTTCTTTCGCATACCCTTTCCATTTTAAAACTGACTGGTGAAATCGAAAGCTGAATGCATTAAATCAATAATTTCCAAAACACTCTAAAAGCTGGGACTATGGTTAAATTAATAAAGCCGTGTAGATTATTTGATTTGCTTTAACGGGAAAAAATATGTTCACAGAATTAGAAAATCTAACTGTATTTCATATACAATTATGCACATCTCTCTCTCTCTCTCTCTCTCTCTCTCTCTCTCTCTCTCTCTCTCTCTCTCTCTCTCTCTCTCTCTCTCTCTCTCTCTCTCTCTCTCTCTCTCTCTCTCTCTCTCTCTCATTCTCTCTCTCCAATACACAATGTATATATATATATATATATATATATATATATATATATATATATATATATATATATATATATATATATATATATATATATATATATATATATATATATATAGATGCAATAAACTGACGACGAACAGTACGAAACTAGTAACTAACTAGCCTAAGCGCTTTCGACTCTTAATGAGTCTTTTTCAAAGGCAAATACAAAACGTATATACGATAAACAAATAAACACAAAAACGTTGTGTTTGTAAACCTCTACAAGGCTGTCTTCACATGTGCTAAAACTAGAAATACAACCAGCTTGTATAGACTAGATGCGGAAACTGAAAATGTTGTATAATTCCCTAAAAGTCTACAAGCCAAAGCGACATCTATTTTTACTTTTTGTACATATGTAACGCAGATTATATCCCGAATATTTGATTCTATACCAGTTATTCTTATAGTAAAAATTGAAGGATAATAAGAAGATTTAGAAAATGTTAAATTTTACTAGTGCATAGTTTTCATTTTCTAGTCTTCTTGGTTTAGACCGCTTGGTTTCAATGTTCTAAGGCGGCGTATCCAGTATGATTCCTTTTCCTTCCTGGTTTCGGAACTCCAGCTGTGGTTGTTAGCAATAGCGATAAGTATTATATCACTGAAAGTGTGGCCAGTGGAGGAGAAGTGTTCTGCGACCGGGCTTCTGTACAGCTTTTTTGTCATCCAATCAGATCTATGAAGGTTTATCCTTTTGTGTAGCTTTTCAGTTTCTCCGACGTACTGAAGGCCACAGATCTTACATGTGATGAGATAAATCACATTCTCTGTTTTGCACGCATGTGTTTGAATTATCTGATATAGCACTCCACCCGACCAGGCTTGTCGGCTGTTCCAGTTTCTAAACATACCACCCGTACTTATACTATCAGGAACAATATTTCCCCATTTAAAACAACAAATAATTTCGCTAGGTGAGCAAGGTGTTAAATAATGTCACATGTCACTACCTACATTTATTAAGAGATGTCAGAAGGTATAAAATCAACGTTTCCTCAAGCATCTTTTTAACGTTTCCAGACAGTTTTTCCACTCTGTAATACCGTAAACAGTTTGAAAGTATTACCGTTATAGAAAACATCGTTTTTGTTCAGTTGTAAGTTAAAACACTTAACTAATAACTGGTAAATATATAATATTTAAGGCATAAAAATATATTAAAATTAGCAAAAGTTAAGCCAAAAAATTGACGATAAATGAACACAAAAAGGAACTGAAAACAAAAAGGAAAAAAATATTTTGAGAATATCAAGTACAAGATATATCCAATGCTGATAATTACAAATTTTGTCAAGTATTATTTGAACAACTGCATTTAAAACTTACTATATTCACTTCGTATAATTTTCTTGCAGTTTCGTTTCGTTTCTTTCTCAGCAGCTTGGATTGCCTTTAGCAATGGATTTGTACCTAACCAGTCTTGTACACCTTCGTGACATGCAAATGTAATCGAACGGACGCATGATATGTACAATTATTTGCAATGTCATTGGTCCACTCCCACAGGTACTTGATTATATCAGTAAGGTCTCACTGAATTTTTTTAAATTATTATTTTGACCCCTCCCCCCCCGTATTTTTAAAGGTAGAAGGCATGAGCCTAGTTATCACAATACCAGCATTTATAAATTCACACATAAGCAAAATCTGTAATATGGTTTATATTTACTTTGAGTTAGACTTGGAAATGTGTTGGCTGATCGGTGAATGCCTGTGAAAGTTAAACTAGGATTGGGGATCAAATGCGTAACTTGGGTTGCAAATGAGCAGCCGACTTGGCTTACGTATTTATATGTGTCTGCTACAGAGGTAAATGTCTAAAAGTCTAGATGGTTGAGGGGTGATGAAAAGTATTCTAATTTGTTATAGTACTAGTGAATTTTAAGATGAATGAAGTACATACTGATTCTTTGAGCCACCTTGTCACAGAAAAACGTTCAAAATGGCTCTTTCTGTCAAAAATGAATGTAAAGAAGAGGGGTTGGTGGTAGTATCGGTTCAGTATAAAAGCCACCAGTTGCATAAGGAATTAACCTTAATACCTCAGTCAGAATCTTACAAATATCCTTTTAACAAAAAATCATTACTTATGTTTTATTTGTATTTTCAATGTAATATTATAATCATTTTTCTGCAATAGATCGTCGTCGGATGAAAATTTGCCAAACTAAAATGTCCAGTGAGACCTAAAATGGGGAAACTAAAGATAACACCCTTCATTATTCCTATTTAGCACGAGGTAAATCACTTCCGGTTCAAAATGTAACTCTGTGATCATTCCTTATCATTTTCTTGTACCGTCTGCGCATTTTGTCACTCACAACTTACACCAACGTGAAAGAGACACTCCCCTACCCCTTCCCCATAATAAACTATGTTTGTGACTTTTTAATGACCATTTTTGCTAAAAGTTTTTCAGTTGCTCAGTGTCTTGCCCACGTTGTCGAGAATATGAATACCAGTCCACTTCTGAATTGTTAAATGCATGTTTACTTTTGCAAGGCTTCGAGGCTAAAATTTTCAAGAGAGCAAAATATTTTCTGGTTTTGAATTTAACGTCATTTTCCAGGTCCACTAGATATTTTGTGAGTGCGATTATTTTATTTTTACCAACGCGCTCTCTGACACCATAATGTGTGGGCCTAATCAACGCTTTTTATTGACAGTTGTTACATTAAATTTTTTTTACAACAATTAACGTATTAAGAATTTAATTGGGGAGGTCTGAAATTTTCTTTACACCAGATTTTTTTCCCTTTTATCTGAAGGTAATTAATTTTTTAAAATAATTTAATGGCTATAATATGGTTTTTTTTAACTATAAATTAGAGCAAGATATTTTCCCATGAATTTGACAGACGGAAATTTAAAATTCGAATGTCAGGCGCCACCCCACTCCACCCCCGTCCCAGAACATGAACGTTATGCCGGGGCACATGCAGAATCATTTGGGGTAGGGTGGGGGCAACAAGCAAAGGTCAGGTATTACGTTTTACGGATGTAGGCTAAAACATGTTTAGTGGTGATATCGCTGACAAGTGTCCCCTCCCGTTTGCCCCTAATATGCGGGCACCCTAATATAATTGCGTATCGCCCCCAACGATATTTCCAATATCCGACTCTTAATTATTTTTATTTTTCTATTTATTCATTCAAAAAATTTTGTATCACTGAGCTGTTTTTCGGCAACATTTTTTTTATAAATAAAAAAACAGTATTATTTATTATCCAAGAATGCTACTTACGAAATTGATTGGCGTTAATTAAATGGGCCGTGAACCACATTTTCTTTACCTGTCACAAAAAATGTGTTTAGTCCACGACACTTGTCATAAACGTGACATGTATTTATATAGAGTGTAGTGACCTTTCTCTGGTAACGACAGTGTATCATGACATAAGATGAAATCGACACTCTACCCCTATTAGATTATCCTAAGATACCGACCATTTCTTTTAGGGGATTCTTGTTGTTGTTGATGGGTTTAACGCCTTTTTTTCAGCACAGGATAGGCTATATATGGCGGCCAGTATAATTGGTGGAGGAAGAACTCTGGAAAACCGAGGGATGAACCACCGACCCACGAGAGGCTACTGGCAGACTTTCTCAAAATACCCACGTTAACCGAGCTTGAGACTCGAACTCACGCAGAGGTGAGATGGCAGTGATCTGAACGCTTTAGACTCGCAACTCGAGACCCCTTGTTTTAAGGGAAGACGGCTGGAATTTTGATCGAAACAAGTTCTTTGGAGAGACATGAAAATAGTGCATGAATCTGCGCTTCCCCTCCCCTCGTCTTCCTAAAGTCGTTATGATTGACTGACACTATATTCTTTCCTAATAAAGTACAAATAAATTATTTAGAATTTAAATATCTGGCCAAGCACCAGCCTTCCCCACAAGAAAATTCAATGGGTGGTTCAGGTTTTACACGAGCGTGCCAGAAAGGGCTTTGATATATATATATATATATATATATATATATATATATATATATATATATATATCTATATATATATATATATATATATATATATATATATATATATATATTTATATATATATATATATATATATATATATATATATATATATATATATATATATATATATATATATATATATATATATATATATATATATATATATATATATATATATATATATATATATATATATATATATATATATATATATATATACTCGTGAGCTATATGTCACCTCTCCACTTTTCCATCATGGATTCTTCTTTGACAGGCTCTTACCACTGAAGACAGGTTGTACAGACTTTCATTTCCTGGTTGATATTCACACATACGAAAACACAAACTTAGCCCTGATGGATTTGCAAACGAGGGCTTTGTGATCTTTTAGTCAGCAAAGTCAGCTGTTGTTTCCTCGGACTTGGCAAACCGTGGCCATAGTATGTCGTTTGATTAATTCGGATTTGTTGACGGTTCAGATCGACAAGCAACTAACACATTATGTTTAAACATGAGAGGGAATCAAGCGAAGCTGAAAACATTTGATGATTATGAAATATATCTTTAGAGTGGGATTTACCGTTGATTTAATTCACGATCACTCCATGAAATTTTAATTCTGTGTATGGATAACGTTTCTTCACTGCAAAAAAGGAGAAAACGTACTTCGATTTTTTTTAATCATAAAGTTGTGCTTCCTTCGTTGAGTCTTGGTCGGATATAATTTGGACTCGGGAGAATTCTACAGAACAAATCTGACGAATTCACGCACAAGGAGTATTCCAAAACGTTTCAGGAATATTCCAAGCAATAACACAACACATCAGCAAAATTCTGTTAATTGTGCCATCTCGGGTATTGACCATGCATACCACAAATTTCAGGATTATTTTCCTTTGTGGAAGAAACAGGGATGGTTATGTTTAAAAAGGGATTTAATTGGTAAGTTTGTACGATAAGAAACAAAATACTTATCAATGTATCTATCTACCTATATAGTATGTGTACATGATTTTGAAAATATTGTAAATGAGTTGAAATTATAAGGGATAGCTGCTGTGCGTTCGTCCATTCTATTTACAAGCTATTTTATCTTAAACTCATTTCTATAATACATTTTTGCTAGTTTTTCAGATTTTTTCTTCTTTTCGCACAACATTTGTCAATTTTTGGCGAAGGTTTCGCCAGGATCTGAAGTGTTATCAAATTGCATTTCATCAGCGGTAAATGAGAATGAATGAGCAACGCCTGTTGATTTGTCGCGGAAATAATTAAGGATCAAGTTTTGATGATATACATAGCAAAACTGGCAACGAGATATTTAAGACTGTGTCGGAAGTTTTAAAGGTTTAAATTTTTCACCCTTCGTAGCTATTTTAACTTTCAAATTGAATGTGTATTTAATCTAGATTTTTAACGTAGCTTTAACAATTTTTACTCGTATCACTACGTCTGCAGTATGGCAGTTTATAGCGATGTCTAGCAGTGAGGCAGCTGTTAATACCTAGCGAGGCAGCTGTAAGTACCATTTTTATGTCTGTGGTATGACTCGGCCTGGGTTCTAACTCGCTACCTCCCGCATTCCAGACCTACGTTCTAACCTCTAGGCCACCAGATCGGTCTTGCAAATTGTACGATGTAGGTAATTATGTAAATACAGGACAATTATTTTCATAAGAATTTTTCTGTTATAGATGTTACGGCAATTTATCATTTTTACAAGTTAGAAGATTCTTTAATGCTGAAATGATTCGTGGAGACTCTTTGTGGCTTAAAGGTTATCATGGTTATCGAAGAAAAGGTCGGCGTGTTTGCGTTATATATATATATATATATATATATATATTTATATATATATATATATATATATATATATATATATATATATATATATATATATATATATATATATATATATATATATATATATATATATATATATATATGTGTGTGTGTGTGTGTGTGTGTGTGTGTTTGTTTGTTTGTTTATTCAAGACATCTTCTGCATAACTGACGCTATGAAGTTTATTTAATGGTTTCTGCAATTTGTATATTTCTCAGTCCATCTCTCATTGCTCATTTTGGAACATTTTACCCTAAAAGATATGATGAAGAAAACAAATAATTCAATCCAATTAAGCAAATTATAAGAAGACATTAAAATGTGTGGGAAATTGTACCATTAAAAGGATTTTAGTTTTTCCACTGACGTTTATCAACGAGAAACGAAAATGACCGACCAGTGCCTGTCAGGTTTGTTGGGACTGATCTTTTTGGGTTAAAATAAAAAAATGGTGATGATGTTTCTTGAACATAGACATGAAGGCACACAATGAAAGAACTCCTTTCGTGTGTACCTGAATGAATCCAGTATACTTGTAGTTGATTGATGTTTTCGTCGTCGTGAATGATAGGTACACTATAGTCTTTGCTACTCGGATGGTCACCTATCAAATAGTGAGAAATATTCTTTAGGGAAAATTGGCTTACATTTCTTAATGTATGCAACAGAAGGTTTTGGCGACCTATATTTTGTCAGGCTGTCGAGATCTGCAGATTTTTCAGTAACGTTTCAAGTTTTGTAAATTTGTGGCGGTTAGTAGCATCGATAATATAACAATTGATATGTAGTCTTTTAGTTCGTACAAGCTTATGAGAACAGACTATTGAACTCTCAATAATACAAATGGTTATCACGTGTACAAATATAGGCCAATATGAACTCAATCTTACTAAGATTGGAAATAAAAACATGCACTAAATGTTGGTATCATAATGACGGTTCTCATATTTTTTATAAAGGAATTTGATTTATGTTGTTGTTGTTGTTGTTTTTGGGCTTAACGCCATTTTTCAGCACACGATAGGCTATTCATGGCGGCCAGTATTAATGGTGGAGGAAGATTCCTGGAAAACCGGGAAATCACCGGAAAAAACCACTGTCCCACGATTTATGTCTTGACTATATACTTTGGAAACCTAAAGTATACCTCCCTAAAGTGAACGAGGAAATACCATTTTAGGTTCTTTATTAAAATCAAAATATTTCAGTGAGTTATGAGATTCATCGCCAATATAGAAGCATTACAGTTCCTATTATCGTTTATAGAAAACGAATATAATTATTAAATAGTTAATTATTGTATTTTCAGATTTTGAATTGTAAAGTCTTCATTTATGAGGTGAAATGTTTGTTTAGTTTCAAAACTTAAATATAAGAATGATCAGAGGATTCGGGGAAATGTAGGCAAATCATCTTCAACGTCTTGTAAATACTTTTACCAAAGCGAGACAATCAATCAATTGCAACCTACGACCGTATGTCGCCAGCTGTCAGTCAGTCATGCAAAAGAGGCCTAACCTTGGGGCGAGCAATATGAAAATCATCACGTGATTTTTACCTGACTAGTTAAGCACTTCTGACCAAAGGCCAAGAGAGTTTGATTGCTTGGCTTTGATCAAACCAAAGAACCTATACAACGTAAACTTCCCCCCAATTAAGTTTTCTTTCATTCCAATTTTGTGAGATTGTTTAAAAAGGAATCAAAACCATCTCAATTAAAGGGTTATTTTGTTGTTGGGGTTCCTGGTGTTTTCTTCTTTTTTTTTTCAAGTCCTGTTTTTCTACAAAAATTATATGACTATAAGTAGACATTATTATTTCAGTTCCTGAACGCATATTGACTTCGATAAACGTTCCTGTAACCGTTTGTGCAAAATCTGGCAAAATCATGGTTAAAATAAAATTAAAACCATATTCGTGTTACATTGTTATGTAAATTGTAAATAGAGTCAATACTTTCAAGACAACCAATCAGAATGGTTGACTTCTTTTTCCAAAAGCTGTTGTAAATTTGAAAATTATATGACAATATATAGTAAAATTTCATGGTAATGAGATACATGTAACTATACGGATTTCGTATTTTGCATCGGTTAGATTTTTTAAAAAAAATAGTTCCGCCCATTTCCCTCACTTGTTATAGTGGCTATTTAAAAAAGACTGTATATCTTAGACATTGTTAAAAGAACTGTTAATTCCCTTTAGTTTGGTGTATGGTTTATAGGTGTAATTTGGGTTAGAGAGTTTGGTGAATGATTGATGGGTGTAATTTGGGTTAGAGAGTTCTCAGCTTGGCCTTACTCCAGATGTGCATGTAAAAAAAAAAAAAAAACCTGCTAGCTCCGCTTGCTCATTTTCTCCTCGTGGACTTCGGAGCTAAATTATTAAAGAAAGAAGCCGTTTTTAGATTTAATATATTTAGTTTTTCATTCTTTGTTTTTTCAGAAACTGGTACTACCTAGTCTAGCAAAATTAATGTTCCTTATTTCAATAACTGCTAAAGATAGTTTACTTTAGACTAAACCAGGCTGTCTTTTTAGCACATATGACAGTCGTTTTGGTTAGATGTCAGATTAGATCATCTACAATTTCCATAAATGCAATATCCAATGAAATCTTAGCCACAGGACATGAAATTAACATAGAGTTATACAAACACTCTCTCTTTTGAGCAGGTTACAAACGCAAATTTCACCTGTCACTCTCTCAGTTCCTAATATCCGTAAACTGACCCCATATATATTTAAGCTGGATTTAGCTGTGTTACATTCTGGTCAATTTTCTTAAAGTTTAGTATTAACGTTGATATCGTCACGATCTCTACATGATTCGTTAATTATAATGTATTTTCGACGGATTATCTTAGGAGGAATAAAGGGGAGATAATCCATTGACAAAACAAACATATCGACGATTGTACCCATGTTAGTTGTAGGCTATAAGATCCAGTAATAACTTCATCGCTAAATTTCAGTGCATGTGGGTGGGTGGGGACTGAATTAAGTGTATTTTACAAAAAAGACCGTCCTTATAGAGAAAGCTTCTGTAGTTCAGTTTAAAGTGACACTGAAGTATAACATTAATTAATTAATTGGTACACTGATCGAAGTTCAAAATTAATTAATTGGTACACTGATCAAAGGCACAAATGTCTACCTCAATCTAAAAGCTCTAAATAGGTCAACCAATTGAAAAGTGCAACTCATTGAAAAGGTTCAACTCTTTAGTTTCGTACTTTGCACGGGTTTGCCTTTCGAAAATAAGAACTGTCTAGATTTTCCTCACTGGTAAATCCGGGTAACTGAAAAAGACCTTTTAATTTCCTCGATTATGGTGTATGATGGATGGATGGGTGTAAGTTTGGGTTGGAGAACATAAAGCCTTGTATCTAATATAAACCAATCACGAGACTCTTAATTGCGACTGGCCATTTTCACATCCTGGACTTAAAAGATGATAAAGAAAATGATCATATAACTGTTTCTTTTTTCATTTTGTATATATTTTCATTTATTGCACTTTCAGGAGCTGGAACTGAATATTGCTGCAAATTCATTTCCGTTTTGATTTCTTCTAAAGTTAGTGTTCTTTGGACTAGTTTAATGTCATTTTTCAGGTGCATGTAACAAGCCATTTTGATATGATGTCTTTTTATTAGAAGAACACAGTTTCCATAATTACACTATTTCCGTAATTACCACGTGTAAAATGCATAATTTCCATAATTACCGCGTGTATAATTCATAAAAATGTGTAAAATGTATAATGTCTGTAATTACTACTTGTACAATACATAATTTATGTAATTACCACATGTACAATACATAATTTATGAAATTACCACTTGTACAATACATAATTTATATAATTACCACTTGTACAATGCATAATTTATGTAATTACCACTTTTACAATGCATAATTTCTGTAATTACCACTTGTACAATGCATAATTTCTGTAATTACCACTTGCATTTTTTTTGAGAAAGTAATTCATAAAAGAGGAGCTTTTAATAACTTGTATTTTATAATTCATTTATTGCACTTTTAGCAGTTGGTATTGCCTACTCTCCTTCTATAGCAATTAATTTTTCACTATTTTAAGAATTGCTAAAGTTAATTGGAATCAGAACACTAATAATTTTACTATATATTTTCTAAATTTGTTTCTCATTACTGAACTTTCTACTTTGTCCTAATGATAGTCAATCATATCTTATTCTAAAGTACCTTCAAAAATGGACCCACAGTTAAGTTTTTGTCATAGGTTATTGGACATGTTTTATTTTGTTTTCTTGGGAGACTGGATTACAAACAAAGCACCTTACAACTGTGTCACAAATATTACTACCAGATCATCATTAATACCTCTTTACTTACTGCTCACTTTTGCCAAAATAACAAAGACAACCATACCATAATTCTCAAATTCTAAAGAATAAACAATTACCTTTAAATCAACGCCAAGAATGCCTAAATTGAACTCTTGCGTCATCAGGATATATATATATATATATATATATATATATATATATATATATATATATATATATATATATATATATATATATATATATATATATATATGTATATATATATATATGTTTGTTTATATATATATATATATATATATATATATATATATATATATATATATATATATATATATATATATATATATATATATATATATGTATATATATATATATATATATATATGTTTATATATATGTATATATATATATGTATATATATATATATATATGTATATATATATATGTATATATATATATGTATATATATATATATATATATATATATATATATATATATATATACAGACTGGTACTGAACCTAAACTAATAATTGTGATCTGATTCCTATTGTACTTTGGACTGGTTTAAGCTCATTTCCGATCACATGGGAACAACCATCTTGATCAGCTGTTCAGTTTAGATAGTGAATATTTTCCATAATCACAGCACGTAAAAAGAAATCTACTTCACCGTACATGAAAGTAGCATATAGGTGTGGCACAATTCCATGTACTTTGCATGTTGCAGATGAAAACATCTTCACCTAATACCTGTCTCTCTTTCACAAGTACTTAATAACTGTAGAGTGGAATCAAAGTTGAAACTATTTACACATTTTAAGCGGAGGTAGCTCACGGATAATAAATTACCTGATCTTGATTTTAATGACGTGACAGATGACGAAAACAAATTTGAAATTATTTGAAAAGCAATATTTAAGGAGTATTTTAAAAAAGTGTGACTTACTTTTAATTCCATATCCACATATGAATAAGTATTTATTATTTTACATTTGCATGGTATTAAACAATGATAACAATGGAATTTTTTTAATTAAAGTAAAAATTGCGGTGAGGGTTGAGTAATTTAAAATTTATCAGAAGAGTGAATAATATAAATATTATCCTTTGTGTAATTAGGTTTAGGTACAATACGTCAAATGTGTCCAGTGACAAAGTTAAAATTCAGAATTTTATAATCCAAATCACTTAAAATCTTATTTTTATCGCAAGATCTATTCAGTTAACTTTGATGATTTAAATTTGCCATTGTTCTATAACTTTCTTTCTGACAAAGGTATTATTGTTTCCTTTACCTGAAGATTAAATTTAGTATAATATTGTTAGAACTCAGTTACATCCGATGAATATCATAGCGAAAACTCACTAATAAATGGTTTCTGACGAAACTTCGTTGCTCTTTATGTTTAGATTTTCTCTTTTTAACATATTTAATTTTAAAATTTATAGTCATTTTTAAGACTTAGAGCAGTTTCTATAAAATTCTACAATATTTAGATCATTTTTTAAATTAAAAATAGTGTTCATTCAGCCATAATTAAAGACATAACGTTTTACATTTCTCACCTGTTTCGTTTCTTTTTTTACGCTACGCAGAGGGAAATGTGCCAAATATATCAAAACAGTTGACACTCACTTCCTTGAAGTCTTTCAAAAGATGAAAAACAACCAATAAAAAATTAAATAGGATTTGCAATTGTCTGTCAAGAAAAGTCAAGTCAAGGCTATGTTTTCGTCTCGTACAGAATGAGACCCAGTTTATCTCTTCCGCCCATTTGATATAAGGTACAACTACAAGCAATGCTGGTAGTGCTGTTGTGCATGTTCTTTAAGCCGTACATGTATTCCTACAGTCGCGCTTCCTTTAATTAAATGCCCGTAAAAGCTATTGCAATCATAACAACTTTGAAAGATTTTAGTTCTACGCTTTGAAGAATACCTGTTAGCACGAAAATCAATATTTGTTTTCATCGGATTGTCCAAGGCAATTAACCGTTGAGCTTAAGCTGAGTAAGATTTTTTTTTTTAGTCACGAATTTTAAACCTCAGTTACATCAGTATTCATGCATCCCGTCTTACTATATTCGCGTAATAACTTAAATGATATATGTTTCGTCATACTGGCATATCGGAAAAATCTTTGAAGTGTTATGGATACCTAGGGGACAGTATTCCGAGGACAGTACCTAGGTGGCAGTACCTTGGAAGGGGGCAGTACCTAGGGGAGGGGAACACTACCTAGGGGAGGGGAACACTACCTAGGGGAGGGGAACACTACCTAGGGGAGGGGAACACTACCTAGGGGAGGGGAACACTACCTAGGGGACAGAGGAATTTAATCATCTTTTTATATACTGATACATTGCTTAAAGAAAATTTTTAAAAAATAAAAAAATAAATAAATACCCTAAACAAACAAACACCCTCCCCAGCAAAATATGGAGCTGCCTCATTTGACCCAATTCCGACATCGTATGAGATCTTGTGATACATTTTAGAATCTTCTTGTGATAAGCAAAAATCGATCGTCTAGGCACGACGTCTACGAATTTAGAAATACTCAAATATGCATCCTTAGGAAGTAGTCCTGAAGACCTAGAGATCCCAAAATTTAATTTCATTCAGCTAAACATTACGCACATGCATGTTTTTCATCGATTTATAATTTAAGATTGTGTTGTTCGCAATGAATTAGTTTCGAAGATATTTTTTTGGGGGGGGGCACAAAAAATGTAAACTGTCGGTTGTACATTCATAATCATAAAATATGTAGACTAAATAATGAAAATAATACGTTATCAAACCGAACGTGTAGTAATACTGATACGTGACTAGGCTCGTACAAAGTAACAAAGAAAAGAGCGAAGCCAACAAGCTTTGTAAATTTTAACAGAATAATTTATTTCCCTAGAAAACAAGGTAAAATATGACTAAGGACTTACAGTTTGTTAATCTAATCCAAAAATTATTCCTAGAATTTTTTAAAAAGTCCAATCACTTCTAATTGAATCAAAGTTCAACCCGACGAAGTTCCAATATGGAAGGCAATGACATCAGATGAGGTCGTTGTACTGATGTTCAGACTTCCTCGTTGAATCACAATTTATAATGTTCCAGTTTAGAAATGCAGATTAAATTTCCAATTGTCTTTGTCCAAGAATTTTGATGAAGAACATCACTTGTATGTTTTCCAGAGTGAATAAATTATTTTAAATTTAAAAAAAAAACCGAACTGGTCACTACACAAAATTCCTCTGAGCTCTGAAGGTTTTTATTTACGACTGGCTGAAAAACACTAAGAATCAGTATAAACCTAACTAAGAACGCAATTTCAGATCCGCGTTTTGGGTCACGTGATCATTTACCACATGTCAATTTTCATGTAGGCTAGTATAGCCTTAGCTAGGAATCAATCATTCCGACATTGGAAATATTTTTTTTTTAAAGAAAATGTTGTTTACAACAGAGCTGACGCAAGGCAAGAATGACCTTGATTACGACCAATGATTTTTCAGTCTGTGTTTAATTTCTGAACCAAGGTCAGGAAGTAGGTCAGCAAAAATTTAAGATAGCAACAAACTGCGTGTTTATCAGATCAAAACAGAAAATTGAATTTTCCGGAAAGAAAGTCAAATCCAGTGAATAAAGTTGTCATTACAATAACGTAAAGAAAAAAAGGAATTTTAAACTAATACACATGTAATTATATTACATATACTTAACAAATACTAATGAATAGTTTTGAATAGGCGATTCCCAGGGTTGGTGCAAAGGTAATTTGCGCTCTGGCGACTTTTCCACCTTCCGCTCCTACCCTCATTTGGTAATTGATCTAAGAATAATGGTCGTCGATCTGGTAATTGATCTGAGAATAATGACCATCGATCTGGTGATTAATTTAAGCATAATGACCTTTGATCTGGTTCTTGGTCTAAGAATAACTGCCGTCGATCTGATAAACGATTAAATGATCGTCAGTCTGGTAATTGATATAAGAATAATCACAATCAGTCTGGTAATTGATCTAAGAATAATGACCATCGATCTGGTAATTGATCTAAGAATAATCACAATCAGTCTGGTAATTGATCTAAGAATAATGACCATCGATCTGGTAATTGATCTAAGAATAATCACAATCAGTCTGGTAATTGATCTAAGAATAATGACCATCGATCTGGTAATTGATCTAAGAATAATGACAATCTGTCTGGAAATTTATCTAAGAATAATGACCATCGATCTGGTAATTGATCTAAGAATAATCACAATCAGTCTGATAATTGATCTAAGAATAATGACCATCGATCTGGTAATTGATCTAAGAATAATGACAATCTGTCTGGAAATTTATCTAAGAATAATGACCATCGATCTGGTAATTGATCTAAGAATAATCACAATCAGTCTGGTAATTGATCTAAGAATAATGACCGTCGAACTGGTAATTGATCTAAGAAATAATGACCATCGATCTGGTAATTGATCTAAGAATAATGACCGTCGAACTGGTAATTGATCTAAGAAATAATGACCATCGATCTGGTAATTGATCTAAGAATAATGACCATCGATCTTGTAATTGATCTAAGATCAGCCACAATCGACCTGGTTATTTGATCTAAGAATAATGACAATCTCTCTGATAAGAATAATGACCATCGATCTGGTAATTGTTCTAAGTAATAATGACCCTATATCTGGTAAATGATCTAAATGACCGTTAATCTGATAATTGATTTAAGAATAATCACAATCGATCTAGTAATTGGTCTAAGCAATAATAAACGTCGATCAGGTGATTGATTTAATAATAATCACAATCAATCTAGTAAATGATCATAGAATAATGACCGTCTATTTCTTAATTGATCTAAAAATAATGACCATCGATCTGGTAATTGATCTAAGAATAATGACCATCGATCTGGTCATTGATCTAAGAATAATGACCATCGATCTGGTAATTGATCTAAGAATAATACCATCCATCTGGTCATTTATATAAGAATAATGACAATTGGTCTGCTAATTGATCTAAGAATAATGACCATTGGTCAGCTAATTGGTCTAAGAATAACGACAATCGATATGGTAATTGATATAAAAATAATAACCATTGGTCTGGGAACTGATCTAAGAATAATGGCCATCGATTGTTTAATTGATCTAGGAATCATGATCATACGTTTCTACATTTTTGTCTTATCCCTAATGTTTTCGTCAAAATGTTAATTGTTGTTGTTGTTGTTGTGGGTTTAACGCCATTTTTCAGCACAGGAAAGGCTATACAAGGCGGCCAGTATTAATGGTGGAGGAAGAAACCGGGAAATCACCGGAAAGAACCACCGACCCACGAGAAGCTACTGGCAAGCTCTCTCACATATCCACATTCGCCGAATCTTAGACTCGAACCCACGCAGATAGAGGTGAGATGGCAGTGATCCGTAACGGACAGCGCTTTAGACCACTCGGCCACTCGGGGCCCCTCAAAATGTTAAAAAAATAAAACAAAAAGACTGTTTTATGATCATTTACTGACTGATCAAAGCATGCGTAGAGACATAGAAACTGATAGTGCCAAGAACATTAATATACAGTAGACATGCGCATTGACAAGGAACTGGATAGTGCTAATAATACAGGATTTTTGTAGATGAATTTCTTTTCTCAGGAATAAATGATAACATAAACTAATTCCCGGAAACCATTTTCGATTGGCGCCTTACCTTGATTACTCAGTTCTGTTTGTTATATTATTTTCTGTACAAGGAAACTATTGATTATTTCAACCATTTCCTTCAGTCATGTCACTGAGATTGTAAAGATGATATTGATTAGTCTTCGGTGCATACATAGTAGGCGTATAAATTGTGCAGTTTATTCTAGCTATGAGTATCATAATGAGAATCTCTTCTAGAACTGACAATTTGGGGAGGAGATAAAAATTAGATAAAAAGGACTTTCTATGACTATGGAAGATTTAGGCCCAATAAAGTAAAAACGGTAGAGCTTGCAATAATGATGCGCGATTTTCCATAAGATATCTTTGTAGTATGTTTTATAAATGAGCGTAGATCGCACGTCCAACAATAGTAGTGATGTACGTCGCTTTGGAAACAATGAGAATACCGGAATGATAAATAAAGAAAAATGTTTGTAGGGACAATGTATTTTAATATGGATGTTGTCACGGGGGAAGAATATAAACAGTGTTAAGAGTGGCTGACCTTAATTGGCCTCAATATGCGCTACTCTAGGAGAGGGGTTTTCAAACTGTGGTCCGAGGAGCCTTCGGGGTTCGTCGCATTTTGCCAAGGGGTCCGCAAGCAGGTAACAAAAATGATAAAAGTAGTACATTTGCAAAGTTTTCATTATCATCAACAATTATAAAACAACTGAGTACTGAGCTGTCTATTTTGTATTTACTTTATTCTATGGTTATTACTTATTTATGGATTACATAAAATAATAATAATGTCACTCGGCCAGATTTATTGGATAGGCTGATATAGGCCCGCTGATAGGCTGGATAGGTCACGATTTACACACCACTTCGTAATAAGTCAAAAATCTTTTTTAACTCAGAGGCAGAAAAGTATCCATATTAAAGCGCAAAGATTCTAACAAAATGAGTCTCTCATGCACATTTAAAAAAGCAACCATACTGTCTTTGCAGGGACTATTCGTAAACAGTCCACAAGGAATCAGCTGGGAAACGAAAACTCCAAAACGAAGTCTAAATTTAAATCGAAACGAATATTGTAAAAAGAGTTTGGTAATCCTCCAAAATGTGAATAGTGTCATTTACTTCCTTCCACTGAATATGTTGCAACTCTCCTAATAATGGTCGCGACATAACGACAAGATTTTTTGTTTACCTTCTTTTGTAATATGGTGATAGAATTGGTGTCCTCTACTTGTACTCGTCGTCGCAGTGTCGAGCCCCATACTCTAAATTTATATTTGTGATGGAAACAGTATCCTCCAAAAATCAGTCTTATTTTACTCGTCGTCGCAGTGTCGTATCCCGTACCCTAAATTTATATTTTGACGGAAATAATATTCTCCAAGAATCAGTCTTCGTATACTTTCAAAAAATAGTTTTAAATACTAAATGGACGAATGCCTTGCGTTTGCGTTTCACTTATAACAAACGTTTTGCAAATCCCTTCATTCAGCTTCAGAGGTAGATTCCGAATGTACACATGTAACTAGTCTTTCATAGAAATGTCTTTATTTTGAAGGTAAAAGATGTACAATATGCACAAATCTTCTTTCACCATAATGTCGCATTGAAATGATTTAATCCCTAACTCACCATACGTCGCACAGAAATTCCATCTGGAAGCAATACTAGTTCTTGTAACATTTTTTAGGCAATCCTCTAAATCTTTCTTTAAAATTTTCTGCAGTGTTGTCACCTTGTAAATATATTTCGTGGCATCCAAAACCTTCTGAATCTCTGGTAGGTGATCAATGTGGAACAAATTGAACACTTCAAAAAATCAGTACTCTCATAGTATTCAGGCACCTGTGATCAAAACACTGATGATGTAAAGGATGCTATTGTTCTTTGCATCAATTGTATCTCGACGACAGTGCGGAGATCTTGGAGCATTTTCATGCGAAGCCGAGTCTTTATTTTCCCACTCGTATAGTGACACAACGCAACCGAAACACTTGTTTTTATCTCCCACGTAAATAAATCCAGTTCTAGATATTTTTTTCTGGTATAGATCCTTGCAGCAATTTAGGCCACTTGAAGATTTGGAATCAACTTTCAAAGTCTCATTAACCAGGCAAATACACAGGCAAAGAGTTTTCTTCTTTGACGGATACATTTCGATCAGGTGGTGGTGATACCCGAAGTGGTTGGTTCAGGATGAGATCTATAGTAGTAGGAGAAAGTAAGAATCCGAGCTCAACAACCCCCTCCAGACCTCCAAACAAATACAAAATACCTAGGTAACGTAATAGAAAACCTATTGCAATCAATAATTGCGTTAAGAATCCGAGCTCAACAAATACAAAATACCTAGGTAACGTAATAGAACACCTGTTGCAATCAATAATTGCGCTAAGAATCCGAGCTCAACAACCCCTCTAGACCTCCAAACAAATACAATAGAACACCTGTTGCAAAATATCTAGGTAACAGGTAAAATTTAATTACGTGATCTTCCAGAATAAGCAAAATGATATGTCAGACTCAATTTTCCAAATCATTACGATTTAGCAGAACGTGGCGATTGTGGACTAAATTACGCATTAGAATTCCAGTAAGGTAAGTGGTATTATACCTCATTACCAACTGTTAATGTCTCAACTGTAGATATCAAAAATATTTCATTATCATGGTGATAGAGGCTAAACTTTACTTTACCGCTCACATAACGACGGGACTCAAACAAATCTTTTATTTGTGATTTGTTAAGAGGGTATTTTTTGTCGATAAAATACACCTTTGACCGATCAAGATCAATTGTAAGTTTGGTGTATTTTTGCTGACTAATCGGACAGTGAAAGTTGTTAAATTCCGCAAGCAACTTTTGATACAATTGTTCGAGATAATTAAAATACTCGCTGTCATCAGATCTGATGAGCGAAAGTTTTAACTTGTCACGAGTACCACTAAAGCATATGCCTGATGTTTCATTATTAATTTCAACTGTCAATGGTTTGCCGTCCATCATTAGATATTTGATTTTGCTACTGTAGCTATTTGTTACTGTCAAATTTTCAAACATTATTTTTAAAGTTTAGATAAAATTTTAGTTTGCAAAGATAATGTCAAATATATCTCTATCATCATGACAATACCCAAGTGCAAATGTATCTACCCCATTTTCGCAATAACGTTTATCATCAAAATTGCTCAAACCGCGTTTGATAAGGACATCTGTTTCGAGCTTATGATGATTTGTCCGAATTGACATAGCTCTTATAAAACTAACACCGCCATCAAGCGCATACTTGTAGTCATCAAATTTTATAAACTTTTTAACAAAATCACGAGGCAGACCTTTTGCTTTTTTTGTTATTTTATTATTGTCTAACAATACGGCATACATTTTACTACGTAATCCGATAAAGAATTTGATAGCGCTCGAGTTCATTTCATCTTTGAACTTACCAATAACCTTTTTATTTGTGTCGTCATGAAATTTACTGTCACGTGGGTAATCAGAAAGATCAAACAGATATCTATTATCATGCATATCCTGATAGACGTCCTCGCATTCAATTTCATATACGAGCGAATCAGTATCAGTAAATAATAATCTACTAGCCGGCCATTGATTTTTAACAAAATTATAATGAAAATCGTACATCAGCCACTTTGATAAATCTAACACTGAAGCTCCAACGTAGATCGGCTTGTTTAGTTTTAGATTTGTTTTTCTTCTTTGTATCGCAACAAGATTCTCATTAAATATTTTCATGCTCACAAAATCATCGTCTGACACAAGCTTGTTTCTGCGATTGACATCATTGACTAGTTCGATATTTACGCGTTTCCTAATATTCTCCATCGTCTTACCAAAAACAGAATTGTTCATCAGTTTGAAAAAGTTTTTCTCAAAATCAGTTTTTGCCGCAGCTCTTCTTGTAGTGTTCGAGTTAATATAACCTCTCATCCACGGTGACTGATTAAATTTTAGTACGCGATGAACTTTTCTCAACACGAGACCAGCATCGACTGCTTGTTTTAAAGCTTTGTAATGCAAAACATAATTACGTTTATGAAGCAAATTTGGTACTAGTTTCTTGACCATGGAATGTTGTCTTGGTAATGCTGACGCTTGTTGTTCTTCTGATAACAAACTATATTCTATAACCATCGATTCCGCGCAGAAAGGGTAATCGTTATGCAATTTGTGTAGCGAAGTTGGATAATCGAGATCAACTTCAACGAAATACGAAACATCGTCGGGTATCTTTTTTTCTGTCTCTGATAGAAATTGATCAGCCGTGATCCAATGAAAGCCACCAAGAGGCATTGATTCTGCCATCGAATACCCGTACAAGTTATTGCAATCTAGATAAACTATATACTTCGAAGGAAGGTCAGGATTATACTCTTTCAAATATTTGTTGTTTGCTTCAGCATATTTCTTCGTTATCACGCTAATACCGCCTCGGATACCTTTTTCAATAAAATTGAACATATCAACGTCAGTCAGTAATTCCAACCTTACCTTACTAAACTTTAACAGAGCATCCCATGACAGTCCGGGGGCAGAATAATACCAGCAAGGATCTAGTCCGTAATTATTATAACTCACTTCTCGAAAACTTTCAAAAACATCTGCTAATAATAACACGTCAGTTTTCAAATACAAATCGTGGTAATCACCAAAAGTCTTACAATCAAACTCTTTCCAAATATCTTGTGCATACTTGTACTCGTCATCAGTGATATTTTCGTTTTTAAGTTGCGAGTAAAATTTGTCTTTGTCAGGTAAAGATGTTTCATCAAATTTACTCCAATCGTCGAGATATTCGTATGGAAAAACTCCTTTTTTAGCTAATAGATTAAATTTATCTCCAAAACAGTCTCTTAGGTTATTAAATTTACTACAACCTTTTACTAGCTCATCTAACGATGCTGCCATAAACTGCAGGCTGTCAATAAAACGTAATTTACCTAGCGTAACTGACATATACTTTTCAAAATTATTTGGAATGCATTTGATGACATTATTGAGTTTTAGATGAGCTTTTATCTCAGGATCACCAAAAGCTTCTACGATGATGTGACTATCATATCCTCGAAAATTGTGAAGAATAACTGGAATAAAATCTGGAGCGTGAAATTTTAAATTACACTGGTCATGAGCCGCTCCACGATACTGTCCGGTCAAATGGCAATGGTCACGTACTTTTTTGTTGTCAGTATCAAAAGCTTTTTCACAAATATAACAAATTTTCGCTTGCTCGTGATCAGATTCTTGTTGAGGTGTTAATTTTAACATTGGAGTTACTCTTTTCAAACGATAAGTAATATTATCAACTTCGTTAATCAACTGCTTGAGAAGCCAGACAGCTGGATTTTTACCTCGATATAATTTGATCGGTTTAGATAACCTCGAATCAGCGCAACAAACTACCTTGTACGCTACTCCGCACGGAACATGATTTTGAATTTTTCTTGTACTCGATTGGTTAGGATCATTTTCTACGCCAAGTACAGGTTGAAGTAAGCATTCGAAATCGACGTATATGACGAAAGGAATTTTTAGTTTATGATTATGATGGACAAACTGTAACACGCTATCTTTTTTAGATGGCATTGTTATTCTTTGTACGTCACTACAGTACTGCAAATGCTTTTGTAATGTTTCATTGTCTCTACAACCGTGCAAGCAGCGATAACAAAAGAACTTTTTGTTGTTATTTTTATTATACTGTCTTCCAACTAGTCTGTTAAAGTTTTTGATCCAAATGTAATGATTTTTATAAAACAGTAAATTGATAGTCGATTGTGAAGCTTTTTCTGAAATATACCTCGGATAGACATTTTCTTTTTCATCTAATCCGAAAACGTTAATCGAAACATTATTTTGCTTTTCAAACTTTGGTATTTGATTTTCTGCCACTGGAAAGTCAATACCAGCACAATTTAATCTTGACACGTGACTGATATACTTCTCAACACGATCAGCATTTTTTTCTGCTGGAAATAGCGCGGAAAGAACAGCCCATTGGAAACATTTGCTATCGACGTTTTTTATGTTTATACAGCACTGTTTATTTTTTATTTTTGGTGGCAGGTCGATATACGAACTACCGCGTAATGCGTCATATTTCATCGTGTGAAACAAAATTTCCTTGATCATTTCAAACTTCCAACCCGAACCTAATTCGGTAAATTCTTCTATTTTTTTCCAAATTTCTTGGTGTATTTCATTAGATAGTGACAAAAGATCATTACCAAGTAAAACACGTCTAGATTTTGCGTTGATGTAAGGGTCTGCAATTTCCTTGTTAGTAGATTCTTCCGTCAAAAGTAGTTTTGAAAATATAACGTGATATTGCACTAACAATCTTAGACCCTTGTGTTTTTCAAGCTCACGTTTTACAGTCGTCTGTAGCAGATGAAAGAGATTTGTTTCAGAAAAATTTACTAAAACGTTTTGATTATCAAACTGATAACTATTATCAAAACCTGCAAAAGCAGTCGCTATTTTAACAGGTTCTCCCATAAGACTTCTCTTGGCTATATCACGCAATTTCAACATTATTATATTATAATATAATCTCTAATTGATAATTTACTCCGCTAAACAACAATTAGAGATAAAAAAATATCACCTATAATATAATGACAGTAAATCTGACAAGCGCACGTGAGCAAGAGGTATATCATGTTTATCCGAAGTACAATCTGTACGCTGGAAATGCACTTGGTTCGGTTATTAATATCATTACTGGAATATCTGTTGGTAAAGCAACGCCAGCGGGTTATACGATTAGTGTAAAGGGAGATAATACTGAAAGAATTACGATGTTTAGAAAAGATTTTATTTACACGTTATTTTGCGATGACATTCCAGAGGGGAAACGAGTATATCATTATAACGGTAAAGTCACTGATGATAATATTGAAAATTTATCCTTACAAGACGAGTTTCAGCCGCATCCGGTCTTTGATTTATACGAGGCTAACGATCGTGGTATTATAAGAAACAGAAAAACGAAAAAAGTTCTTAATAATATGAGCAATATGGGATATATCAGTGTGACTGTTAGAGGAACATCGACAGATCGAGTTTGTTATACTGGTCATAGGTTTGTTTACGAGGTGTTCAACGGATCTATACCCAATGGTCTGGTTATTAATCATATCAATAATGTAAAAACAGACAATCGATTGGAAAATCTGGAGCTAGTGACCCAACAGGAAAATGTGAGAAAAGGACGAGGTGGTGGTATTAATTTTAGATGCCCAATAAAACCTGTTATTTCGTTAAACCTTGAAACGGATGAGGAGATCAAATTCAAATCAATTACAGCTGCGGCGAAATATTATAATATAAATCCCAGAGCAGTAAAATTTGTAGCTGATGGAGCAACAAAATCAGCTTTTTCAAACAAATATGATGCTAGTATTATTTTTAGATATGATGATTAATAATATTTTGTAATTCGGTTTTAGTCAAACAATGATGAGCAAATGCTATAATATCATCGCAATCAAATTTTAGCGTCGTTACTGCACTTTCATTAATTTTATTTTTTTCTGCTTCTGTTAGTAATATTTTATGAGAATCACCTTGCATTACAATAACGTCAACGGAATATGAACTATAACCTGACAAGCATTTTCTTACCGCTTCGGTCAGTTCGTGGTAGTTTATTATATTAACTTTTTGGTGATATTTTATCTCATCAGTCATCTTATAACAACAAATTAGATAAAAAATATATTATAATAATGGACTTGATGAAACGACTCGTTCAACTCTACAAGCAAGATACTAGCGACAAAGTCGCCAGCGATAAGGTCGTCAGTGATGAGGTCACATTTTCCAAAGATTTCATAGACAAATCCATTGGTTATAACGAAGATGATATTTTATATAACAACGAGTCTGATGATGGTGAAATAGTCACCGTCGTTAACAGATATAATTATAGCAGACCAACCACTGGAAAATATAATGTCAAGTATCACATTGCTAAAAAAATTATAAAATTTAATTTTACCGTTACCGAACAGCAGGTATTTTTGCAGTTAATCAGACCTTTTTTAAACATCAAAATTCCAGACCGACAGAAAAATATAAAATTTGATTTCATCTTTGTTAAGATTTTTAATCTTATGACGATCTCTGACGATCGCAGACAATATCTAATATCATTATGTAAACCAGTAAAATGCAAATCTATCAAACGAAAGTATGAGGAAATTTATAATAGCATTATTTCACAGTCGATAAAATCGACCGGGTTGGAATCCAGCTGTTAAATTTATCACTATACCCACGCCATTTGACTAAACTTTTATCTCCTTTTTTCCTAATCACTTTTTCGATAACGAAAACATCTTGTTCAGTTTTTTGTAGTTCTTGTTCGTAAAAACTACCTACTATAGGTTCACCTGCCAGATCTTTTAACGCGTACGTTACAGGTACTGTTAAAAGTACCTTATCAACCACAAATACTTCTTCGCTCCAGTTTGGAGTAAATCCTTTTTCAAATATCTTTTTAGTCAAAGAGATTCTAACTTTATCACCGACCTTAAATTTATGTCTGCGGTACATGTTTTCGTTTGCTAATATTGGATTTTTGATAGCGTCATTGGGTGACATTTTGATGGTTCGATGTTTCGTGTTATTATATTCGCCTACGATTTGAGAAAGGTCATCGATGTACCTGTTGGTGTTTTTAGCTGTCATATGTTTATGTAATTTTTCGTTTAGCGTGCGATTAAATCTCTCGACAACAACGCTTTTGCCTTCGTTTCCTGTAACGTATTTTTTAATATTATTTTGTTCTAGAAACTGTTCAAACTTTTTGTTAAAAAACTCGGCTCCATGATCAGTCCAGATTTTGTTTGGTTTTCTTTCGGTACTCGTTATTATTTGTTTTAACGCATCAGTGATTGACGTTCCTGTTTTATCTGAAACTGGCACACTAAAAGCGTATTTACTGAAAACATCTATAACGTTAAACAAATACTTCTTTGGAGCGCCATCAGCGCCAACGTTAAACTGAGCCAGATTGGATACATCTACCAAATCTATTGCCCAGATATCATCTACAGCGTTTGCAACAACTTTACGTCTCGGAAACTTTTTTTTTTAGGTCTGTGTAGTTCGACTGCAAGATCATCGTATAATTCTTTTCCGAGTCGAGACTCTCCGAGTCCAAGTTTATATTTTGCTCCTATCATTCCTTGAACAAATCTTCTATCAAAACGTTCTCGTAGATTTGTTGGCTCCATATCATGTAATTCGTCTAACATTACTTTATCACAATCTGCTTTCGAGTTTTCATGATCACGATAACAGATATCGTGACGCATTGCTATTGCATCCACTTGATTATAAGGCTCTTGTCCTGGCAATGGATTGTCGTTTTCATCTAGTTGTTGGTCTAGCGGATTGTAAGGACCAGTATACCGATGACCTGGCAAAGTCCAACCGCCTTTTGGTTTTGGTAATTTACCAATAATTTTATGTATATCTATACCTAACCCTATTATTTCTCTGTTGTTACAACGTTGACAGTACGTAATGATTTTATCTTGTTCTAT
Organism: Potamilus streckersoni; assembly: GCA_016746295.1. Taxonomy (NCBI): domain Eukaryota; kingdom Metazoa; phylum Mollusca; class Bivalvia; order Unionida; family Unionidae; genus Potamilus; species Potamilus streckersoni. Next base: position 2,559,974 of record JAEAOA010001201.1, read on the forward strand.
GCAAAGATCTTTGTCACAATCACAATTGCATTTCATTTTATTTTATTTTGTTTCATAAGATTAATCGTCGATCAAGATAACTCTATCAACGCTAGATCCTACTTGTTTTTTCAAAAACATACTTTTCTTTCTACCACAGATTGCACAAATACTTTTTAACATCGTTCTATTATTTTTCGTTTTTTCCGTCATCTCATCCTTGTTATCTGTTTTAGTTTTGCATTTGAGACAGTATGTTGACATTATTATATCAAGGAGTTTAGATAAAATTGATTGCAATATTATCATTCGCATGAGAAGGAAGCTCATCAAATTGTAAAATAAACTTTAAAAAGTTTTTACTCCCAGAGCTTTTACTCTGGTGCATTTGTCTGACAAACATGATACAATAATAACCACAAGCTGATGTTCCAATCGGCTGTAGTTGATTAGACGAATAATTTATTTTATCAAATTTTTTAAAAATATATTTTTTTATGAGATCGCTTGGAGGAAGTCCGAACGAATCAAAATAATTGTTATCGTGGACAGCAACCCAGTGGGTGCCAGAGCCATCATTGAAGTTTTCAATATTTACAACACAAGAACCGCCTGTTGGTACGTCATCGAGTTCATCTTGGAAAATACTCCTCGAAATCCAACAACGTCCTTCAATTTTTCAATGATGTCAAAATTGCTCAATAACGTCTGGTCCCTGGTAGAGTTAATCCGCGTCCGATTCCTAGTAAGTTTGGCAGCAGACTTCCCGCTAGTCCCGCTAAAAGTGGAGCAAAAGGAATAATTCCTCCTTGTTTTGTTTGTTTGCGTTTTGTTGTTTTCTTTTTTTTCGATGATTTTGTTTTTTTCGGCGACTTTTTCGTTGGCATTTTATTTTATACTGTTACATAAAATTAACGATAGATTTGTTTGATACCACGACCTTCGACTGCTTTCTTCGTTGCGCCAGAGACTGCTCCTGACGCAGCCGCAAGTCCAAGTGTACCAAGTACTGGTAAAACTTTGCTAGCTATTATTGATAACGCTGGTCCAAAAAATCCACCTTCTTTTGACATTGCAGTTACCTGAGAAACAGATAATTTCAGCACAAATGGTTTGTTGCGATCGAGTTTATTGATTTGTTGTTGCGTTAGCATGACTTTTACTGCAATTTTATTTGAAGTTTCCGGAGAGATCATCAAAGAAACAGAGCTGCGTTTAGCAACAGCTGCTGATAATTTTTCAACTTGACCAGATGTTAGGTATATTTCTCGAGTTGTGTATTTGGTTTTCATAATGTTATATCCAAGTTGTTAGATTAAACTTGTACTGTCATTCTTCCTTTGATTGAATCGATGGTCAGAAATCGATCACTAACCAATAGCGCGTATACGTTATACTGTTCACCTGGCACAGCGCCCAGTGTCCACGTGACCTCAATATCTGCAGTCGATCCCACAACACGCTCCAAATGTTTTGATACGTCAAAATAAAAGATGGGATAGAGCGTTCGAAACTCTTCTATTGATATTTGAGATCCACTGTCCGCGTTCTGATATTTTTGCATTGCTTCCATAAGATACATGTACGGCCGAGAGATGTTTCTGGTGGCGTCTTCGGCAAAGTTACATTCGATTGCACGTTCGGGATACTGTTTGGAATTTACTCTCACAAATATTCGTCTAACGTCTGGGTTATCGAATACGGAGTTGTTTATTTCCTGATTGTTACGACGTGCTTGTCGTTGAAATACGACGAACAAGTGTCGCGGTAGTTGTTCGCTGGGCGTGGTCGTTACACGCCATGTGTAATCAGTCGCGTTGGGAATGGCTGTTTGATAAATCCTGTTCTGTTGGAAGTGTATCTTTTTTGTAAAGGTGGCTAGTAAAGATTCGAGCTCCATCATTTTAGCTAATGAAGGGACAACCCGAGGCATCCACAGTGCTAATCTTGTAATAGAAAACTGTCCCTCAGCCACTCCACCGGCGTGTATTATACAATCGTTTTGATCAGCTCGATCTAATATAAGCGTATGTTTTATTCCTCGAAACACTTTGTTATAATCACGGCAAAATCCAAAGATTGTACTTAACGGAAGCATCATCGTTATTTGGCGAGATTCTGCGGCAAATGCTTTTCGTTTGGTAAATCCCTCGTTATATCTTATGTTACGTGCACTAATAACACCGTTTATTAAATTTAACATTGCAACACCATCTGCGCCTGCCGCTGGTGGAGTTATACCAAGATTACGACAAGCGGCAATAAGTGAAACTCTTGTGGCGTTTGCATCAGCAGCTGCACCTGGTGCGGCTATACCAAAATTATTAGCATTAGCAATAAGAAAATTTCTTACAATTCCAACATCTGCATCGGCATTAGCTCCGTGTGCAAAAGCACCACTTGAAATAAACTCGCCAGAGGTAGTTGTCCCTAGTCCAGTATCTTTGAACCACATCATATTTGTGGCTATTGATCTGGAATAGTCATCGCTAAACGAAACGATGTTTAGTATTGTACTCGCTATGGGTAAGTGCATCGAAATATCTTCTACGGTTTGATTGGCCAGTTGGTATCGTGCACTCTTAAACAAGCTCCAACCATTATTGACGAGAGCGATTTCTGCATCAGCTGCAATATCACCACCTATCACAGTTAATATTTGACCACGAACTTCTAGCATTGCCTTATGGGGTAGTAGAAACACGTCCTCGTCTCTTGTGTTAAAAGTTCTAACCCCAGTTTTATTCGGTTCGTTCGAGTTCTCATCGAGATACTCGACATACTCTAATTCTGTTACAGCATCGTCAGTATCAATTTCTTCTGCAAAGTCGAGATAGTTTTTAGCTGACATTTATTTTATAATCGTTACACAAAATTAAAAGGCAGCAGGGGTCATCGGCGCTGTTTTCTTTACAAGTTTACGTACTATTTCTTCACCACTCGGCGACAATAATTTTTTTGTTGTAGCTATCATAGCTCGTTTTGTTTCTTCTGTTGGCGCAATATCTGATATTACTCGTTTTATTTCAGACACCGTAGGTGTTGTTGAAGGTCCTTTAATCTTATCAGCAATCTTTTGCCCTACTGCAGTGCCTGCTGAAGATGCCGCCCCTGTAGCGAAAGCTTTACCGGCGTCAAGTGCAATGGGCGCTACTTTACGCGCGATTCCTGGAATATTCTCTGCAATTGTTGTAAATATATTTCCAAAAAATCCACCTACAATTTTTCTTCGATAAACTTTTCTTCGTCTCATTTTATAAAATTATGTACACAAAATCACATGCCTAAGCAGTGCGTAGGTGTAAGTAATACGTGACTATCTCGTTGTTCACGTCTATTTGTCGTCCAGATTGGTCTGTGAGTTGCATTGTAATGCTTGTAATTTGATTCTCCGGTGTTATTGGATAGTAGATAATCTGTCGCGGATTGATTTGCATGAGAGAACCTGGTGGGACTTCTGGTGAGAAACTGTAGATCGTTTGCCCGCGGTTGCCTTTTGATGTATAAGATCCAGATGCGATAGAGCAATTGATGAGTATTGTATTTACTTCTGTAATATCTACTGGTAGTTCTCCATCAAATGTCAAAGATTTATCTTCACCGGTGGTATAGTATAAAACTCTAGTAAAACCTAACATCTTTCCAAAACTTCTTTCTTCAAAGAGGACTTTCATATTTCTTTTCACTGTTATCCTAGCTCGTAAGGTGTTATAATTCGCCGCTAATTCGAAATTGTCAGCATTCCCACCAGCTTTTGTTAGAAGCTCTTTTATTGTTCTGTTTAGATCAGTAATGTTATAAGCTCCTTGTGGAATCTGTAGTTTGTATTGTATATCAATAAACTCTTTTTGTGATGTTGGAGATTGTTTAACATTAACGATTAAAATTTCATCATTAATCCCAGTTTTAATATTCGGCATGGCGTTCCAACAAGTACAAGAAATTAATCCAATCTCATACTGTTTTGCAGGATCTAGTTCTATTGGTGGGTTGTAATTTACTGTAAAATTCGCGCTGTTTCCTGTTATTTGTGACGAATCAAGCAATAATGTTGTTTGCATTATACTAATATTTTAGATAAGATCGCGGTGTAAAATTTCGTACTCGGATGATGTTAGTAATCCACTCGATCTTAGATGATCAAGTATATCAATAATTTCGTTATCAATCTCTACACTTTCATTACCAGCTTCTTTAGAGGATATCAACAGCATTAGCCGATCGACTATGTCTGCGTTTGATGTAAATATTTTCACACCTTTTCCTCTTTTTTCTGGTAATCTTTTATCTCGATCATCTTCGTATTTATCAAACAATCTTTTAAAATCCCAACCTTTTTTATAACCTTTTGGTTTATTTCGATATCGTTCTGATGTTTTAAGAAAAACCTCAGCAATAATTCCTTCTCTAATATAATTAAGTAATGTTGAAATATTTCCTTCATCTTTTTGATCTTTAATTTCTTCATCAGCACGTGAGCCATCTTTTATAATTTCTCTTAATTTTTCCATCAAATTATCATAGTTTTCTTTTGACCAATCTCGAATACTATTAATATTAGTGATATTATATTTTTCCATAAACTCGTTATACTCGGAATCGCCTATTTCTACCCTAGCTTGTCTTCTGTAAAATATGATAGTATCCTCAAGAGGCATTATTTTTATCATACTTTCTTGTAACGTTTTTTGTTTCTCAGCTAATTCCTCAGTTTGTTCTGACACTTTTTCTATTAACCTCCTTAACTCGTCGGGATTAACAGCCTTTGTTGTTATAGCTTGCTGAAGTGCAAGAGGGTTGTTTATTAATCTATCAAATTCAACCTGTCGTGCAATAGGATCAACAATGTCTCTTACAAGTTCTTCTGCAATTTTTTTATTTTCTTCTTTCGATCTTTCTCCTAGTAAACCTAACAATCCTTTTTCTTTTATTTTTGCTAGTTCTTCCGGAGACAATGTTGGTATTTCTGGCTGCTTGCCAAGCATCGCCTCAGTAACAGGTTTGAAAAATTTGGTTCTTTCTTCTTCTGCTTGAACTTGTCCACGTCGAGCTTCTTCCACCTTTTTCTTAAAAGCCGCACGAGTTTCGAGAAACTTTTTTAGTAATTCGATTTTCTGTTGATGTTTGTCCATTATTTTTATACGCTTTACAAAATTATATCATAGAAACGTCTCAAGGCAACAACGAAACATCTTGGTTGGATCACGCGCTAGCTTGTCAAATAAAAAGAAACTATATCTATCTTTAGTTGCTCGATGATATAATTCGATAAATTTATCTTTTGTAACATCACCACATTGTTCGTTTGCAATATTTCTCACATCCACATTATCTAGTCCGGGAAATAATATGAAACAACCCGTATTTCGCCTAATAAACCTATCAACATTATAAAAACCTTGGGCAAGATAAACAGAATTACATCTTTTATTACGTGATAGTGAAAAATATGATCTAATCTTGTTCATTTCCTCATTGTTTAGCGGAATATCATCAAAGACGATTATCTTATGCTCTGACGAATCGAGTTCATTCACTGGAACGAGTTCTTCTGGTTGTTTTATCAAAAATATATCATCACCAATGCCAAGTTCATCACGAAGTTTATCATTATACTCGTTTAATAATTTGTATTTGTCTTGTTGGGGGTTGATGGTGTAAATATACACCTTATCATAGTTAAAGTTATTATTGAGTAAAAGATTTAATAACAAATTTGTTTTACCAGATCCAGTTCGCCCAACAATAAGATAATGACAGTCTGGAAGTTCATTGTTATGTTTATGCTTCACCAATCGCTCGGTGTCAAAGTTTATTATCTTCGCCATCGTATAATTTTATGTTATATTAAACCAACAATTTTGTGTAGAACGGTATGTATAATGAGCTACTATACAAAATTTGGAACATTAGCAGTAGATTTATTAACAGAAGGTTACCAGGGTGACTTATCCAAGTATGCGACTCTTGATAAGCTCAAAAATGAAATCAACAATTTGTTAAACGTTGCAAGTGTAGATCCAAATGAAGTTGTAGTTTTCCAGGACAAACAAGGACGATTAAAGACGAGTAATGTACAACTATCAGATGTACTAGTACGAAATCCTACTGCAGTTGCTAATAATATTGTTACTTTTAACAATCAAGGTAAGATAGAAGATTCGGGTAGGTCAGTTAACGATTATGTTAGAAAAGCAGGTGATTTATTTACGGGAAACATTGCTATGAACCAGAACAAGATCACATACCTTGGAAACCCAACTGAGGATAATGACGCTGCTACTAAGAAATATGTTGATGATCAGGAATCAAAGTACGTGTCGGCGCATGGCGGTATAATGCGTGCATTTCTCAACATGAACAATAATGGCATCAATAATCTTAGAACACCAGAATCTGATTTTGATGCTGTAACAAAGAAATATGTTGATGATATCAACAATGAAATCACCAAGTTCAAAACTGAATTTACTAATCACATCACCACGTTTTTAAATTTTCGCAGAAACATAAACAAAACCAATAACGAATTTTTTGGAAGTCCGCCATCTGTTGATATTACACTCGATAATATTAACACAAAACTCAACGATATTATTAGTGGAATTCCTAGTATTGTTGAGAAAACAAGTATGATTAAAATTCCTCACAAGCAGATTAAAAATATTGTCTATACTGTTGCTTCTGGAATGTCTACTTGGTCGCCGCAAAATAACACTCTCAAACATACTGCAGAGGTCACTGGTGTGTATAGATTGTCCGTGTTGAGCAGTGCAAAGTTTAATATATTTACATTATTTCCATGGCGTCACTCGACTGATAATTTCTCTGGAACTGTGTCTATTGTGTTAAACAAAGATGTTGAAGAAACTTTTATGCTAATAGCTGATGACAAAAAATTAACTGCTGCGTCATATTGGTATTGTCTGGAATTTGTGGCTGAAACACCTCAACTAGTTACTTAATCAAGCCTGAGATTATGTGAACAAATATTATAATGAAAAAAAGTATAGTTGATTTCAATCATATTTCAAAAGATATTCCAGGACAGGATGTTGACGCACTAATACAATACTACAAATATTATCATAAAAAACTTTGGTGCGTTAAAAAATGTTACAAATATTATAACAAAATACTTCGAGTAATATCATATCTACCCTTGTTAATGACTAGTTCTGGCATAATTTCAAGTGGTATATCATTAAACCCGTTTTTGTTAATCATATCCGGTGTTGGTGTTTCTCTTACAGCAGCTTGTAAAAAAGTTGAACCTAAAATTTTGATAAAAAAGCACGGCTGCTTAACATCAATTATAACTTACAAAAAACTACTTGATCAAATAAGATCTTACCTACGAGGAGTAAAATATAGTATGGACGATTTAATACGTGAATTTCGTATTATTGACAACATGTTAACAGATATTCTACCCATGAGGATCAGCAAATATGAGAAAGATTATCAAAAGAAGTATGAGTAACATAAAATTAAGATATAATACCACTTACCTTACTGGAATTCTAATGCGTAATTTAGTCCACAATCGCCACGTTCTGCTAAATCGTAATGATTTGGAAAATTGAGTCTGACATATCATTTTGCTTATTCTGGAAGATCACGTAATTAAATTTTACCTGTTACCTAGATATTTTGCAACAGGTGTTCTATTGTATTTGTTTGGAGGTCTAGAGGGGTTGTTGAGCTCGGATTCTTAGCGCAATTATTGATTGCAACAGGTGTTCTATTACGTTACCTAGGTATTTTGTATTTGTTGAGCTCGGATTCTTAACGCAATTATTGATTGCAATAGGTTTTCTATTACGTTACCTAGGTATTTTGTATTTGTTTGGAGGTCTGGAGGGGGTTGTTGAGCTCGGATTCTTACTTTCTCCTACTACTTCTATAGGGCGGTAGATGCACGGTATCACGTTGGCTATGAAAACCAACAAAGAGGCAAGGTGCACGGTTATGAGTGGCATCTCTTTTCGCTTTCGTAGGGCTTTACATTTAAAGGATCTCTTTCTATGGTGGTCGTAATAGTATTAGAGAAGTTCCCATGTCGTGTTTAATTAAGATGTCGCTTGATGAGGCATCGATGCGACTGCAAGGCACAGCATCGAACTCTAGTTTGTCACTGAACATGAACAACTCGCTTGCCTGTGGCCGTGTGAGATGATTTATCATGTTGTCTAGCACTGAGTTTCTCTTCGTCTTGGACCTCCTTCCATTTATACAGGCCAATGTCAACGTGTCCATACAGTAAAGTGAGGTGGCTCATCCTCATCCGCGTCGTGCTGCAAGCTTGTGGAATTCGTGCGTCCTCCATATAAGCTGTCTAGAGGGTACACCCGGTTGTAACCTTCCATGATGTGCTTAATAGTGGTATCGGTTTTCAAATGTCGAGTATGCTCGTGCTCCCCATTTCAGCCACTTGGCATCCTTTTTTTTCTACCTTCAGGAGCTGTTGGTGAGTTTTGTTGTCCAATTCTTCAATGGTGTGCTATAAGACTCATATAATGTCTCGTTGACGATAACATGTCAGGCATCCGCAAAAATTAGCATTAAATACAGGAGCAGACGATCTAGTGTCAGTTTATGATAATGTTCAAATTCTGTTTAAAAAAGAACGTTTCACTTTGCAATTTCAACTCCAACAGTTAAACTAAACGTCAGTAATCAACAGAGACTAAAAAAAACCACGATTTTCGTACGCAAATTACCGAGTAACAAACAAACATGGAGGTTAATAGCCTGCTGTAGTTGCGAAATATTGATTTAACTAAAATTACTTTTTTTTAAAAAAAGAAGAGACCAAAATCAGAATAAATTATAGCGTGAATAATCAAATCTCTGAAAACAATTTACAGTTTATCTGCTGCAGATTTTGAGTGATATGATCAAAATGAATAAGAGATGTTACTTTGAATGAATTATATATATATATATATATATATATATATATATATATATATATATATATATATATATATATATATATATATATATATATATATAATGTATTATATTAGTTTCGTCTCTTATTCCGCTTTCAGTCCTCAGGCTTATAAATTATTCGGATACAGATTCAAATGTAACATTTTATAAATATTAAAACTTTTTTAAAACTTGCATCACATACTAATCCAGAGGCAATATTATATATATATATATATATATATATATATATATATATATATATATATATATATATATATATATATATATATATATATATATATATATATATATATATATAGTAATGTTTCATGCAGACATAACAAAATATATTTTTTTTAAAAATGTTTCTCAATTTTAAAATGTATTCTTTCATACGTGTCTCGCACAATTAAAACATATTTTTGCAAACATGTAATCGTTATTTAATGTTGTTTAAATTATGTAGACTCAAATATACATTTTCTTAATGGGATATATTTGTTTCGTTGTGGCGCCATATATCTTTCCACAAGCATTTGATTTCATATCAGTAAAATGATTCCTTATTCTCCATAATTTTAATTGCTAGTCAGTTGTTGTATACCCATTAATCTAAAGTTGTTGAATGTTCCGTTATTTCTTTTTATTTTTTTTTTAATTGAACTTTAATCGCATAACACGAAAAACCTAGGTATGGTGATGGTAAAGATAGAAGTTTTAAACACAGCAATACATTGAAAAGCAATTGTGGCTAAATCTGTACTTTAGCACCTAGAACCTTCGACTTAACAGACGGAAATCCATAAAATTATAAAAAAAAATTGTGAAATTATCCAGTCTTAAACATGACAAAATAATACCCCACCCTCAATTATCTCAATGAAATCTGTGTGTCACGTGCATTGCGATATCGCTTATCTTTACTTCAGATTTACTCCACACTAACGGAAGCCAACCAACCACACCACACTAAAATCGCCTTCTTGAAAGCAGCTATAAATAACCAATACGCAATTATTGCAATAGGCAGTCATACCACCGGATGTCCGAGTCAGCATGGATGTTCAGTCTGGTTTATATATGAGCATTCTAATCCCCCACCCCCCAACAACAGCAACATACAAGAATATCTAACTGACATATATAACTAAATGCAATGATGATTGAATTCATATATTGCATTTACTTTTCAGAATTTTTTAATATGAACAATACATGGATAAAATGCCGAATGGATCGGAGGTACAAATTGATAATTCTGGACCGATAGAGCAATATTGGTAAGTCTCACACCCATCTTAAAGTCAGTTATATGTTGGTGATAATAATTATATATCCCCTCTTTGATTCTTATTTCTTTGTTAGTATTAACGTCTTTTCTGTTGCTTATTTTCATCAACAGCCCCGTTGAAAAATTGAGCAGCGTTGATGGGGTTAAGGTAGGGATAATAAAAGAGTGGCAGGCATACACTCCATTTTTACTGTTATATTTCTGAGTTCAACCCATGGTGCGTTCATATGCTCAAATTTCCGTTACAGGTCTATTGCGTATGCAGACCGCTCCGGTGGCTTAGTGGTTAGAGCGTCGGCCTCGGATGCAGGAGGTCGAGAGTTCGAACCCTGGCTAACCAAAGACTTATATAATTGGTACAAGCAGCTGCCTCGCTTGGCGCTGAGCATTAAGAGATTAGCGTTGGAACTATTGGTCTGATGTGAGAATATTGTGACTGGGTCGGACATGATGCTACATGTCTGTGACATGATACCCCAATGATATATACATCACTATAAACTGTCACACTGCAGACAGCGTAGCGATATGACTAAAAAAAACAAAACGTTAAAAACTACGTTAAAAATCCAAATCAATCACTATTGCGTATACGTTCTCTTTTTTTGCTTAATTTTCCAAAATTTCGGAAAACAATGAGTCAAACAAAAACCTGATAAGAAAAAAAGTATTGGAACTTTGAAAGAAAGGACGTGGCTGAATGGATGAAATTGCATGAAACGAAGTTATTATTGTGTTTTCATGTGATCCATTTTCTCTTCTTGCACGCTTGTATTTTGAAGGGGAATATATGTGGAATAGTATATCTGGCCCGGATCACCGGTACAAAATTTTCAAAAACTTTGCATAGCCACTTTTGCAAGTAAAATAGGTCGTTACGACCACGATGCTACCTTAAGTGACAAAAATGCACACATTACGTTTTAGGACGTGCATTCGGCAGTGTCTGGTAAAACTTGCATCATGCAAAAACAAAATCAAGGTATATGATATATACATACATGTCACATCTTCTGACATGTACCTTGTTCCTACCGTGGATTTCAAGTATGAAACACACCAATCAAATCCTTGCTTACATAGGCCTTTATCCGATCACTGTGCCTTCACATCGTCGAGCTTCTTGCATACTTTGCTAAATTAAATTATGATTGGTTGATAAACCCAACATTTCTCAAAATCTCTCTAATTTTGATCGCGTATCACGTAATTTAACTGCTCAAATTCAAAATAAAAAATTTCCATTAATCGGCTTTTGAACTGACTTTCCCACCACATCTATAGTACGACACACAGGTCAAGAATGTTCATTCACTGTACTCATCTGAAATTAAATACAAATTGTTATTCTAAAATTTAATATCAGTTCAGATTATTGAATGTTCTGCACTTAACTGTCATCAATAAACATTCAGACGAAAGTTATTGTTGCTATGGATCTTTACAGTGGTGACTCGATATGCTCATTTATTTACTGAGTCAAGAAATGAGCATCTCGGGTCTAATGGCCAGTATCACATGTGTTCTATGCAAGCTTGATGTTGAGGAAAAAAACCCCACAATAATATGAAGGAAACAAAATTATACCGAGTGACAAAATTACCTCAGATTACCCCCATGACCCCTATTGACATATGACCATGTCTGTTATACTCTTAAAGAGACTAGGTAAGTAATAAGCATTACTCTTTGAGCAAATCCTATTTCACCGTTGACGTGTGTACCACATAGTCGGGGTTTTTGAAAAACTAGTGTAACGTGTATTCGATTTGTGTGGATTATAATAATTCTTCTATGGAACAAGATTCCCATTCCTGAATCGAGTTTATGGCAAGTAGGAACATACTTTTGAATTTACAACTGTTCTTTTATTAATGAAGGAACGTATTGCGTGGTCGCAAACTTTATCTCTCGGTAAGATAGAGCTCGTTGCACAGGAGCGTAAGTTTTGTCTCGGCAGGCAAAATTCGCCCAATGCGTACGTTTCCGTTCGTTTCTGTACGGGTCATATGGGCAATTAGGTCTATTAATCACCACTGATCACCCCTGTGATGATATTGATTTTCGGGTTAGGGGCAGATATCACCGATTCATTATAAGCGGTAATTATCCGCTGCCAATTTTGGCGGCACACATCGGTGTACCTTTTATACCCTTGACGTCGGCTGAAGGGTTCTTTCGGTGACATGTACTTTATTTATCAGGAGCAAGTCCTATGCCCTGAGGCCATTTTGAATTTCGGATTAGAATCGGCAGGTACCAATTACCGGAATGTGTAAAGTGTAAGCAGCTTTGTTCCTGAAAGATCTGCAGGTAGAAAAATTACATATTTTAATGAACAGGTGATATCAAACCAACATATCGTCCATCAGTATCATCACAAATTGGGGAGAGGTTGATTTATCTGTCTAATGGGTATTCTGAGGTAATTTTGTCACTCGGTATAACTTTTTTTTTAATGTTAGATTATTGCATTTTTTTTTCAACATCAAGCTCTCGTCGAGCACCGATGGTTAGTACAAATTGGTTGATCAAAATGCGTAGCTTTCATTGGCACATCAAGCGCGCGACATGCGATCCGGATGTTACTGGTTCAAACATTTCATATACTCAAAAAACGTCCACGTACTTTAACATTGATTTTACCTTGTGTACTTCTCGGGGCGTGTGAATAATGACCTTCCGAAGGAAATAAGGATGTAAGAGGTCTAAATAAAGTAAATAAATGCCCTTTCAAGGTATACAGAATGAAATTCGAAGAAATGACACTCATTGCTGAAATAATCTGCGTCTTGTATAACTTTCATTTTAGTTTCACACTTGTATGATGTGTCTGCATGGGAACTTTAAAAATCCGTGTCTAAGAACGAATTCCCAAAAATGATGAAATGAATTATTAAAAAAAAATTATTGTTATTTTCTGTTTAAATTACGTATTATGTTTAAAAATCGCTGTTTTGCATGATTTGGTGAAACATCCCTACACTACCCCTTAACTGCGCCTGGAGAGAAAGATGAACTGCGATATGATATCGATAAAATCGGTTTTTGTCGAGTACAATTTTATCTACACCACATGCAACTATTTTTCTCCTATTATTTTCAACAAACCACTTTAAGTAAAAGTGAATATAATACCGAACATAGTGTTCTGTACATCATTCTGCTTTTAGAATCAACCTTTCTTGTATGATGTCGAGAAAGACGGTCCGATGAGAAAGTACTCTTTTACCTCTGAAAATAAAAAACAGCCCTAAGGTACCCATATCTAATAAACCGAAAAAAGAGGTACCAGTCTAACGTTACTCTTGGTGTGTTTATTTGAAAAAGCTTGTTGTATTCCCAATCGTTAATTATCTGCCGCTTACAACAGGGTTAAATTTATTATGTATAAAAGCGTGGGAACCAACAAAATGAAAATATATTTTGTAATGTTCATTAGACATAGCTGTCACAATAACGTCTTCGGCCATTTTCCTTGGCATGCCAGAAGCTATCCAGTCTTTACCGTTGCATTCCAGAACAGTGTATATTGTATTCTATTTCGTGGGGATTTATTGCTCCCGTTTGACTTACTCCTTGTTTTGACAGATAACATATTTCATATTACGTACGGTTAGGAATATTTCCTTATTCATATCTGTTCATATCTCGGATTAAAAGTGTATATATTTATTGTCATATGGGCCATTCATGAGTTGAAAATGACAGCGTCACATTATAAAAGCATAAACTTACCGGAAATGCTTATATATATATATATATATATATATATATATATATATATATATATATATATATATATATATATATATATATATATATATCACAGTTTTATGCAGAACTACTCATTTACATCAAGTGAATTTTCACCTCAGTCTAAGATAGCATTACTGATTGGGGGATGTGTAGATTAGAGAAGCAAATTCAGTGTCCACACTTTAATCACAATTGCCTCGACAACGGACAAAACTATACTGAAATAATGACAAAGTAAGCAAACTATATTAAAAAGCTTGCTGAAATTCTAAAGTTGTTTTTTGTTTATTTAATATATTTCAAATTCATCCACTGAGGGATTTAGACCAGCCAGGTTTTATTTATCATGCAATATTAGCATTTCTTCGCCTGCATGCAAGTACTGCATGCACGTCAGATAAAATCTTGTCCTCACGTTCCTTATTCCTCATCCTCATAATTCCCTCTCCTACTGTTTATTCTCATTCCTCCTTTTTATTCCTTCACTACTTCCTCCTTTTCATTTCTCCTCTCTTTCCTCCTTTTTATTCCTCCTTTTCCAACGTATTCCCTCTCGCACAATTTATTCCTTACATTGAAGACCTTGGTAAAACGGCGTCATTCTTAACTCGAAAGTTTTGTTTCTGACATACAAGTGTGCATATGATATATAATTTGAGCCTGACATACAAATCGGTGCGGTAAACAAATTGCACATATCACACATAAATGGCACGTATCATACAAATCGGTGCACACGGTATCTAACTTTGTACCTGTCACACACGATATACAACTTGTACTTGGAGTTATTCCGACACGTTAATACTAGAAGTAAATATATTGCGTTTGGCAACTCGTGTCCAAGCTCGACACAGCTCACTTGGCAGTAGTATATGGGGATACCGTCGTGACTATTGGGAAAATACATTACAGATCCACAATATCGAATATAGCGGCAAGATTTATAGCGACAAATGGCACAACCTTGACTATATAGCGACAAAATTTTTAGCGACAAATGGTGAACCCTGGAATAATATAGTGACAAGGGAAATTTTGTATAAGGACAAAAGGAACAGAACATGTTGGAAGACGTCACTTTACTGGATACTTGCAACAATGTGACAAGAGTCTGGTCTATATAAACACAGGTATAAAAGAATCTAGGAAGGGACAAATACAATACGGACTAAAACAAACATATACAAAACAACCTCTAGATTTTATATAAACCTCTAGATGAATATATGTTGAAGGTGTTCATAAATTAGTATATCTACAATCAAGGAAAAGACCAACGCCAAAATGGATAAGACTAAGAGTAACGCAACAATTACGAAAGTGTATCCGAATTTAACGTAGACAAAACACACCCCAAGAAGTCAGATTAAATTGGCTTGGTCTAAAAGTATTACTCGAATTGCAAAAATGTTCCAAACTCTAGTGGAGACTAAGAAAAACTCCGGAAGATTGTATTCAGATTGCAATCACTTAAAATATTGCACTAAATTTCCGAAAAATTTAGCGACCTTGAACTGAAAAGGATAATTAGCCCGATGTTTTGTTTGTTAGAAATGGCAGACACAAGGTGTTGCACTAAATTCTGAAATTGTACCAGACTTTAGCGAAGATTGAAAATAATCCAGAAATAAATTTTGAAACAATTTCCATGACTTAAAGTAGTACATAAATTATTTAAACTCATACCGACCTTCTCGAAAACTGAATAATTGTAAGAAACAATTAAAATAAGGTGAACAAAAAAGTAAAACCACACTTTTAATTCAATTCACCACATATACATCCCAGCTGCGCGAATCGTTTGTCATATGTATTATAGTCATGTATACACTCTCGTGTTTTATGACTTTAAACCCTGACAAGGGCTAGTGGCCTCTTCCCCTTCCGGGGCCGGGCTCACCCGTGTCTCAGTGCTAGACACTTTTGCCCCGGCGCGTGGGCCTAATAAACCCCCATTGTGGCTCACCGCCATGGCCGGATGTTGCCTTTCGGTAACATTGCTATCCAGGGAGGCGCTTAGCCCTAGGGCTGGGCTTTTGGTCGTGGTGCTGACCTTTATTTGCTGACCTTAAGACCCTACGGTTGGCTGCTTATTGTAACAGAGCGTAACGGCCTTCCGCCTCAACTCCCGCCTACTAAAGTCCCCAATGTCTAAGTTCACCTAACTTTTTCTCAGGCGGATTATTGTCAAATTTAACCAGGTTTTCTTACGGGTGTCCCTATACCAATGATGTGTTAGCCACCTATTCAATTATCCAAATGTTCATGAGTTGTGAATTTTGAATATATTTTGATGAGGTTGAATTTTGCGTACTTGGCGTACTTATATGGTTCTAAAAAATAACTCAATCTCTAGGTGTATGTCACCTAATTTTGACATTTATCACCGCTTTGACGATGTTTGGTTTTTTTTTATTTTGATTGCCTTTCCAAAGGATCTCGTTTTAATGTTGGGTCTTCCAGGCCAAAGTGAAGACTTATTTTCGAACAGTTGGACGCGCGGCCCGGACTGTCCATCGCTAATTGTTTGTCCGTTCCGTTCACTTTTGTGATTGTAGCCTTTACCAAGTTACTTTTCGGTCTTTCTGTGCGTCCGGCTAATCGGTCTACTCCGCTCCTTGGAGTTAGGGCTATCAGGTGGGAGGTTCCTTATTTTCCCTTAGCGGCCTTGACCTTTTTGTCCTTGTCATGGTGGGAAATCTTATCATATATATATATATATATATATATATATATATATATATATATATATATATATATATATATATATATATATATATATATATATATATATATATATATATATATAGTGCTTATAGGAGTCAGGATCCACCCAGGCGTGTGCTAGTATGAGTCCTAGCGCCTGTTTTATGGTATGGACTAGGTATGGTGCTTGCAGTTATGTATATGTTTGTATGCGGGGATGGGTTATTAGGGTTCCGATACAGGCTTATTGAATCCCTTTATTTGATACTGATGATTTGTTCTTGTTGATGGTTTGTTGTAGGCATCTCTTTTGATGTTGGTTCCCCTCCTTCCTCCTATGAGGTCCTGAATCCTTTCTTCTTTATTCTTGCATTTTTTAATTAGTAATATTGGATGATTCAAAATTATAAGGTTGTTATTTCGTCGGTTTTGATTGGATGATAAATGCCGAATTATCAATCCTATTCTAGTTCAATTTTTTTTTCTATTTAGGTTTTATAATAAAATTATGTTTTATGGTATTTCATTCTTATTATGTGCTTTAGTTGTAGTATGGTTATCAATACTAATTAGAGTATAAATAGTTGTTATAAGGAAAATTAAAATACAAATACAGTATATGTATGTTATAAATAGTTATGATTATTGTTACGTTTTAATTATGCTTATAACTAAGGCTACATTGACTAAAGGTAAGGAGTAATAATTGCTAGGGTTCTTATTACAAGGGTTCTAAATTGTTCTTTTTAGTTTTATATTTTATAATAAGTTTAATAAGTGGGCATAATTTTCAGAATTATTGAATTTGTGACAAAGTGGGGAGCGTTGGGCTAATGCTGAATTTCCTGCTTACGTCATTAGAATGCCATATTTGATTGGTTGTTGTAGATTTAATTTTCAATCCTACTCTAGCCCGATATTGAATTTTCTTTATGGGGAAAGCACGCCTAAATTTCGACCAATCAATTGCAATCTTAGATTGAAGGCTTATTTATATTGTATTACCTAATTTGTAAGCTGGTTCAATATTTTACCCGGCATGGGGAAGGGAGAATTTTGTCTGGCAGGCGAGAATTGATGTTTAATTTTTTTTTCTATTAAAAGTTTTAGGGATCTTTTTTGGGGGGAGAGTTTATATTATTGAGTAGTATTAAGATAATGATTAGGGATATTGGTGTGGTTTTATAATATGCCCAAGATAAATGTTGCGCATGTATTTATTTACTTATAGACAAAGCAATTGTTGTAACTGATAGTTTTTTTTTGGTTTAGTTAATTTGCTTTATAATTATTAAGAGAGGGTATATTTTATATTGTTAGTCATAGTAGAGAGTTATTTAAGGTAATAGTTAGAAATCAGTTTTAGTTAGATTCATTATATATTTACATTGTGTCTAAGATAACGACAGTAAAATTTTAATGATACTGATAGTAATATTTATATTCGTGATTTAAGTAGATTTCACTTACCTTAGCCTTTTTCTAAGTCTATTATCCATTATATGAAGTGAATCATCCAATATTATCCATAGAGTCCGGGAGCTCAGAAAACACGTCCGCTCTGTTCAACAGCCCAACTAAAACCTTTTCCAGCTGCGCGAATGATAAACGCTTCATAATATATACATGAAACACGGACGCGAATGACAACATACCCCCTTACTAACAACCCATATCACATATCAAGCAATCAATCAGGTATGAGAGTGCTAAACAAAAATAAATTTTGTTATACAAAACAACAGACTCATACTAACAGAACCATTATACTTTCTATCAACACATAGTAGTGGAAAATTCTTTTGGAAAAGCCCACTATCTATTTATAGCCTCAACTTCGTTCCTGTTTAACAACCCTAGTATCTATTTTCAACTAGAACTTGTGGGAAATTCCTTTGGAAAGCCAACAATCTATTTATAGCTTCAACTTGTATAACGTTCCTGTTTAAAAATCATAGTATGTATTTAGCTATAAATTGTGGGAAATTCCTTTGGAAAAGAACATTATATATTTATAGCCCAAATTTATATGGTGATCCTATTTAAAAACACTAATATTTATTTTTAGCTACAACTTGTGGATAAATTCCCTTTGAAAAGCCCACTATCTATTTATAGCCTTAATTTGTATGAGTTCCTATTTAAAAAGCATAGTAGCTATTTTTAGCTACAACTTGTGGGAAATTTTTTTGGAAAAGCCCACTATCTATTTATAGCATCAATTTGATGACGTTCCTATTTAAAAACTTTGGTATCTATTTTTAGCTATAACCTTTAAAAAACCCAAGTCTATGCTTAGAGTCTCAAACTCTCCAGCTTCAATTACGTCACTATACTCAATACTGGGGGAATAATGGCAATAGTATTGCAAACGGCTAACCTGAATACGCGGTAATATAGGCAGGTAGGTAGGTGAAATGAATTTGATTGGGTGAAAGGGAGTTTTATAAGGACAAACAAAAGCACGCACGAACAAACGTACGAGATTAAAATAACCCATTATATATTATCCACTTAGGTACGTACGCACAGCAACACAAATATACAAATACACAAAGTACGCGCACGCATACAAACACACACTACTCTCCACACAAACGTACAGGATTGCATAAAACACACACTTTAGTATCCTAACAGACGGGAAGAGAAGAACAAACACCATATCTGCTATCCACACAGAAGGGGAGGAAGAAAAATGTCATATCTACTATAAACATATAAGGGGAGGAATAATAAAAACACCAATAACAACTATCCATACAAACGGACGCGATCGCATGAAACACACCATATCTACTAACTTCACGAACATACGCGAGTGCAACAAACGCACATATCTACTATCCACACAAACGTACGCGAACGCACACAAATACTCCCATATCTACTATCCACACAAACGGGAAGAGAACAAAAACCCCATAATACCTTCTATCCCCACAAACGAACGCGAACGCATAAAACAAACCATATGCGTTCTCTCGACTCTACAGGCAAGCAACGTATGTTTTCTTGTAAAGTATCCATCCAAAGTTTACTTGGGTCCCATTAAAGACAGGTGGTGACAATCCAGAGACCATCGAGCATGTTCAAAGTAAACAGAATCTTTATTCTCCCTTACTGGTGAAGTGACACACCGCAACTGAAGCACTTAAGTTTATCCCCTTCGCCCAAGTAGAAAAATCCATCTCTGGCTAATTCTTCGAAGGTAGGTATTCCCAGATATAGACAATTGCTAGTCATTAGTTGTTTGCTGGATAAAAAAAGTTGTTTTGAACAAATGTGTCTGTCGTTTATTTTAAAAAAAATCACTATGAATATATTCTCTTTGACATCTTCCCATCCATCAACATGACGTGGACTATCATAATGTTCCTACGCTACCAAAAATCAGTTGGAATGTTTTCTATCGCGTTCTCGTTTGTACCATATAAAGCGGATCGGTCTCCAGTCTGGTCATTCAGTAGTCAAAGCAGTAGGCAGCCTTCGAAGAGGACCGACGTGTTTCTAGGAGCTCCCGGAGAACAAAGGAACATAAGAAGAAAAGAAGAAAGAAGAAAGGGACAAAGAACAAAGAAGAAAAAAGAAATGGGACAAAGAAAAAGATCAAGACTTTTACTTATACGCACCAAATAAGTAAAAGAAGGATAAACAGAAGAAAAGAAGAAAGAAGATAGCAGCTGAAACAGTATTTATTTATAAATACTGTAACTCCACTGTTGTTTTAACGGCAGAGGAGTAATGAAGAGATTTTTCATATTGCCATACATTGGGTTCTTTTGGCTACGAACCCTCTTTGGATTTACAACTCAACTGGTGGCCCTTAAAAGAATAATTGGTTTTAAATTATTTTCCAACTTCCATACTAGCTAATAAAGATCTCAAAATTACCTGGGTAACTGATACCCATCCAAACTCAATATTCTTTTTCGGAAACCAAAAAGTACGCACAGTATGCAAAAACAAGAACCAAAAAATCACGTTAGGAAATTTCACAACTCAAACTTATTTGAAACGTATGTGACTTACACATGTTTGGCAGATAGTTAGGAACTCCCATCCCCATTAGACAACGGGAAACACTAGAACACAAACACTAATGATAAGGTGTACACGACATTCATTGCAAGGATGGACGGAAATACTACGGGAAGCAGGAGGATAGACGGAACGGAACAACGAGGGACAAGCGCCCCGGGCCACACAGAGAAAAGATTACAATTCTCAATGCCTTTAGTGTGAAGTGGACCTGGGGTATAGACTACAACAACACAGTACCGGTAAGCGGTGGGGTTCTACGGTATCTCCCTTTCCTTGATTGTTTCCTTTGCCTTTTCGGGATTGGAGACACTCTAAATGCTATGATGAGTTTATAAAATGTCTAAAAAGGTCATCAAAAAAGATCAGCCTACGACCAAAAACCCATTCCAGGGGCTAAATACCTCCCTGGATAGCAATGTCACTGAAAAGGGACATCCGGCTAAGGCGGTGAGCAGCCAGGATGGTTAAAAGACCCATGCGCCGGATCGAAAAAAGTGTCTAGCACTGAGACACGGGTGAGCCCGGCCTCGGAAGGAGGAGAGGCCACTAGCCCTTCTCAGGGCTTTAACCAGTCGTAAAACACGAGAGTATACACACGATTTTAATCATAATGCCTGTCTGCCAGTCTGGTCATCCATGGTTGACTAGTCTGCCTATGAACATGCCTTCCAGACTAAGATGAACGAAGCTTAAGAGAATTTACATCATGTCAGGCTAAACCTAATACCGAAGCCTGATAAATAGCCCAAGACCTGGTAGAAGATGTCTTCGGAGAAGAAATGAAGAAAGAACAAGAAGAATGGACAGCGAAGTATAGACTTTAGAAGTAGCGGAGAGAACACCAGCAACAACAACAACACAGCAGCAGCAGGAAATAGACAAAGGTTGGTTTTGTCGATTGCCGGGTGGACACCAAGGAGTTCTTTTCTTTCCACATAAGCAGGCCGTATCCAGTATGGAAGCCTGTTGCCAGAAGGGGACGCAATATTAGACAGATAAAAGATTGCCATCACTCCCCGTCAACAAAAGCAGCTCTTTTTCAGGCTACCCTAACACTCTAGAAAAGAGAGGCTATGTAAGTTGACGCTTTCTGTGAATGTGGAGTAGTGTAACTATAAACACCCACTCCTTTATTGATGTGTGTATGCTTAGCGTTCGTGTTCGTCTGTTTGGAAATTAGAGGGTATGTTTGAATGCGTACGTTTGTGTGGATAGTAGATATTGTGTGGTTTATGCGTTCCTGTACGTTTGTGTGGATAGTAGATATGGTGTGGTTATGCGTTCGAGTGTGTTTGTGTGGATATTAGATTGGGTGTGGATAGTAGATATGGTACTTTTTACGTTTAAGTTCGTTTGTGTGAATAGTAGGTAAGGTTTGTTTAATGCGTTCGCGTCCGTTTCTGTGAATAGTATAGTGTCTTTTATGCCTTTGCGTTCGTTTGTGTGGATAATAGGTATGGTGTTTTTTGTTCTCTTCCCGTTTGTGTTGATAGTAGATGTGGATATGTTTGTGTGCGATCGCGTTCTTTTTTATGATGTGTTTTATACATTCGCGTACGTTTTTGTGGTTAGTAGATATGGTGTGGGATTTTGCGTTCACGTATAATGTGTATTTTATGTCTTCGCGTTCGTTTGTGTGGATAGCAGGTATGGTGCGTTTTTCTTCTTTTTCCGTTTGTGTGGATAATAGATATAGTGTTTTCTTGCGTTCGCGTACTTTTATATGGATACTAGGTATGTTTTGTTTTATACGTTCGCGTTCGTTTGTGTGGATAGTAAGTATGGTGTTTTGTTTTTGTTTTTGTTTTTTGTTCCATTCCCGTTTGTGTTAATAGTAGATATAGGTATATTTGAGTATATAATAATTGTCCCTACCTAGAAAACTGCGTATTTAAGCCAGCCCCTTGCCACATTGCTGCAAGTATTCGTTACCATGACGTCATCCCACCTGTTCCATTTCTCTTGTCCATATACAATATTTCCCTTGTCGCTATTGTACACCAGGATGTGCCATTTGTGTCTATAAATCTTGTCGCTATACAGTCTAAGGGAAGTATGTAATGTATTTACTAATTGTCGCTATAAAAGCAAGGTAGTGCCATTTGTCGCGTATTCGATATTGGAGGTCTGTATTTCCATTGTCGCCACGGTATCCCCATATACTACTATTGGCCTATCCCTGATAGACTTTATCTTATGTACATCTTGTTCACTTTTTTTTTTTTTTTACAGATATAGCATTGGAAAAGAAAAATCATTTTATTTTACACAGTGTTGAAAAAAAATATCTACTTAAAAATGACTGTCACAAATATTTCTTGGAATATTTCTTACACCGCGAGTTGCGTATGCAGGCACACACGGGCAGGCATATAAGCCTTATTCAGCACAACAGTTAATTGTTTTTTATATGTAATCAACAAAAATAACGGGGGTTCGGGGTTGGGTTCTTTAAAACGGCTGCATACTTTCTGGGTACTATATGTAGGTCGCTCCTCATTCTACTTATTTGTTCCAATTCTTTACCTCTCAAATGAACTATTTCTGTAGTTTTCCGTTATTACAAGCACGTGATATGTCAGTGTACACCGCTCACGAAAAGCTGAATAAAAAGTCAAGCGAAACACTTATTCCTGTCAAACTCATTCAAATATATTAAAATTTTAAAACGAAAAATACCCATCAAAATGGAGGTGGTGTCACGGGTACATGAATTTCTTCTGATTTAAACTTACCGTACCCTGGCAAACAAAATGTTTAATTTTAAGCAAAAATCAGCATACAATAGGTTGTTGAACGTGACCTCTCTTCACCAAAGTACATACACCTGTCCATCCCCAATTTGTATTCATTTGAATCGTAATACATCCACGACGATTTAGCTGTGTCTCCGATACTACAATGAATGTCCACTCATATAGCTTTGATGGCTTTGCGCCCTACTCACACCTGGGACATACTGGTTCGATCCTCAGTCTGATTGTGCATATTATTTTCTGTGATATGGTGCCACCACATTAATCAGTCATTGCAATACCTCCAAAACAAAACATTGTAGTCTTTTACTCCAAGCTGAAAAGTGTTGTTAAGAAAATTTTGAAATCAGGACATGTACCTCGAGTGCGCGGGAATGTATATGTTTTACAGGCAACTGCACAAAACGCCGACAGGGATAACATTTGGAATATCCGGTCTAGATCTTTTGTCCGGAGTACGCATTAACCATGTGACCTCAGCGTGATCGTGTACAGACCCAAACCTAACATGTACTAACATACATGTATGAAATGAATGAAAACACAACAAATAGTACAAAACTAGTTTTAATTAACTTTGGTGTTTTCGACTCTCTTTGAATTTTGTCAAAGCA
The DNA here is from genome assembly GCA_016746295.1 of Potamilus streckersoni. NCBI lineage: Eukaryota > Metazoa > Mollusca > Bivalvia > Unionida > Unionidae > Potamilus > Potamilus streckersoni. The sequence goes on from JAEAOA010001201.1 coordinate 2,584,066, forward strand.
GACACATAAAGTGATAATACAAGCAATAAACACAAAGAGAAGGCGTTGAAATGACAAACGTTTGCATAACCATGTTAAATTTGAAGTATTGTTCGAAGCTTTTTGTTGTGTGCTATGTTTCTTCATTCGCTCACGCATTTGAACATATGTTGACCCAGGGTGCAACGCTTTCCTGTTTGTTTGCTATAGGAGTGTATGAAAAAGTAAATATTTCCATGTGCCATTTTTATAATGGAAAGAAAACTCGTTAATTCAGGAGTAAATAAGCCCATGTCCTTACTTTATATATATACAAAATTTAAAAGTATAATGAGCAGACAAAACCGGACATGCACCATGTTTCTTGTACGGATTTTTATCAAAGCTTTTGCCATCTGATGTCAAATTTAGACTGAAATTCCAAAAACAAATTTATTAAAATACTTATATAGTCTGAGAACAAGGTCTACAAGATGACAACGTCGATTTCATTATAAAATATGTATCGTCATACATATTCCAAGGGGCACCGAGTGGCCGAGTGGTCTAATGCGCTGTCCGTTATGGATCACTGCCATCTCACCTCTGTCTGCGTGGGTTCGAGTCTAGGATTCGGCGAATGTGGATATGTGAGAAAGCTTGCCAGTAGCTTCTCGTGGGTCGGTGGTTCTTTCCGGTGATTTTCCGGTTTCTTCCTCCGCCATTAATACTGGCCGCTATGAATAGCCTATCGTATGCTGAAAAATGGCGTTAAGCCCAAAAACAACAACAACATACATATTCCTGACCTCAGTATCTCCATATATCGCAAAATGTATTCAGATCTATTGTGTTGTGCCATGCATCGTAATAACATTCTTGTATATCGTATCACACCTTCATTGGCGAAACCGAGGTATGTAGACTGATTTCCTGGTTCTTAGTCAAATCAAATTTAAAAAACGGAATGGTTTTAAATAAACCTTTTTTTTGTTAAAAATATAATCTCTCTAAAACTTAACACGATATCTTTTAAAGTTTGTACGATGTTTGTTAAACTGGTTCCGTTGAGAAGTTTATAAGAATTCAACTTCATATTTGCATCACAGCTTTATAACTGCATGGCTTCTCCTCGATAAAATTCCGCAATATGGTGACAGTACACAAAACCATAAACATATAAATACAACTCAAATACCCAATACAAGGAATTATTTTCCAACTCTATCCCTGGACCAATTTAATGACGATTTTGAGCTTCACTTCATTCACCTGTATCCCTTCATTATATTTATCTTGAACTAAATGCCCTCAATATATGAAGTCACTTTTAACCGGAAATTCACACCCCTGCCGTTTTTTGTTTTTTTTTGCTTAAGTTTAACGCCATTTCCAGGTTTAAGATAGACTATATCCAGCGAACAGAATAACTAGTGGAGGAAGAACCCGGAAAAATCCCAGTAAGAACCCACTACCCACTGGCAACTTTCTCACATGCGGACATTGGCCTAGCCAGCGACTCGAACCCACGCAGACAGGTGACCGGCAAAGGCGAGTGCTTTAGACCACTCGACCATCCCACCTTATCTTTAGATAATTTGCTTTAATACGTGTATTAAATATGTTCACGTATTAAAAGCATTCTTTTCATATATCAAAAGAAATGATTAACCTTTGTCATCTCGGTATTTGCGTATGTTTGTGCGTCCGTCCGTGTTATCTTGAAGTCAGAATCAAATCTGCATAGAGTAAGTGAGGAGGATTAAATCTGCATAACAGTTTCAGATGATTAGTAGGCGAGAACAGGGATTTGGATCCTGAATGCCCAGAGGAAAGAGGGGTGGGAGTACAATATAAAAAGTGCGAATTTGTGATGGCCGCTATTTCATGTTTGTTTTTAATAGATTAATGACACTGAATTTGGGCAGAGAAGACTATTGCATACTGTTCATTCGATGTTTGATATCACCAAAGCTATATAATTTTAAATTAGCAAGTATTAATTAAAACTTTATCGCTGTGCTCTGAGTGCATATTTTAATAGAGTGCATTCATCCCTAATTGACGGAACTCCTTTTATGTACCATATAAGTAGTATGTAAACGTATATTGCCTGTTTCCTTTTCTGAGCAAAGATAACCGTCCAGGAACTTGAATTTTATCGTCTCAAATCAATAATCAAAATGTTCCACTTTATCTTATGTATGTATGTATGTATGTATGTATGTATGTATGTATGTATGTATGTATGTATGTATGTATGTATGTATGTATGTATGTATGTATGTATGTATGTATGTATGTATGTATGTATGTATGTATGTATGTATGTATGTATGTATGTATGTATGTATGTATGTGTGCGTGTATGTATGTATGTGTGTATGTATGTATGTATGTATGTATGTATGTATGTATGTATGTATGTATGTATGTATGTATGTATGTATGTATGTATGTATGTATGTATGTATGTATGTATGTGTGTGTGTGTGTGTGTATGTATGTATGTATGTATGTATGTATGTATGTATGTATGTATGTATGTATGTATGTATGTATGTATGTATGTATGTATGTATGTATGTATGTATGTATGTCTGTCTATCTGTCTGTCTGTCTGTCTGTCTGTATGTATGTATGTATGTATGTATGTATGTATGTATGTATGTATGTATGTATGTATGTATGTATGTATGTATGTATGTATGTATGTCTATCTGTCTGTCTGTCTGTCTGTATGTATGTATGTATGTATGTATGTATGTATGTATGTATGTATGTATGTATGTATGTATGTATGTCTATCTGTCTGTCTATCTGTCTGTATGTCTGTATGTATGTATGTATGTATGTATGTATGTATGTATGTATGTATGTATGTATGTATGTATGTATGTATGTATGTATGTATGTATGTATGTATGTATGTATGTATGTCTATCTGTCTGTCTATCTGTCTGTATGTCTGTATGTATGTATGTATGTATGTATGTATGTATGTATGTATGTATGTATGTATGTATGTATGTATGTATGTATGTATGTATGTATGTATGTATGTATGTATGTATATCTTGCATTGTTCGTTTCCTGATAAAAGTTGACCTCTAATCGGAATGAGAAAATGTTTTGCAAGCCAAGGGCCGTCGATCCACTTTGTATTAAATCGACTAGTGGCAAATATAGGTACCTGAAACTTTATCACAAAGGATCAATTCTGATTGGATGCGGCTTGAACAAACCTGATCCAGTTAGATTGATCGTTGTATATAACAAGGAAGATACATGGGAATAATCGTCGCGATCTCGGTAGATACATGTCCTACGTCAGTTTTTCATATTAAAACCGTTTGCGCACACGTTTTGTTTTCTTCTTCCGAATCAATTATATATGGACATTACAGAAATCGTCATGTATAACGTGTTCATTGTTGAATTTCTTTAGCCTATTACGGGTAATCGCAGCTGTCCTGTTGCTGAAAACATTTCCAGCTGCTTTCATATTCCTCAAAGTCAACTTAGAACGAAGTCGATCGACGACTCTTGACTAACTCAGACGGAACGACGTGTGTGTATGTGTATGTATGTGTCTGTGTGTGTGATTTGGATTTTAATTATTATTATAATTATTATTGTAATTAATTTAATTATTAAATTAATATTGTGATATAGCTGATTGGTATAACCCCTTTTCTGTAATACAAGTATAGGACTTAAACGCGTTAATAATTAGCAGAATAAAAGCTACACTAGATTTTCATTTTTCAAAGGCGGATCTGAACGCCCCCCCCCCACATCACAAAGAAAAGAGGGAAATGATCGTGAAACAACCACAACGATTCCTAAAGAATGTTTTCCTTTCTGTTAGATGTTCACAATTATGTCCTGAGAAAAGCTAATAATGCACTAATGCTGGAGCACATAGGGGCATGGCCTTTTCCCCACCATCCCACAACGCAGGCCCAATACAATGGGTTCCAACCATCTATCCCGTTGCCTACTTGTTTAGCCCCACCCCAATTCACCTTTGCGAAACAATATTACTGCTTGCTTTCCGACTTGACTAGGCGCATAGATGTTGTGGGGTGGTGGAAGGAGAGATCAAAACTGAAAAAATCCTATTTTTAGTTGAACTATACTCGTCGTTCTGGGACCTTGTGGTCTGGTGGTTCGAGCGCCCGTCGCGGATGCGAGAGGTCGTGGGTTCGATCCATGGTTCAGTCATATCAAAAACTTACAAAAATGGTACTAAGAACTGCCTCGCTTGGCGTTCAGCATTAAGAGGTTAGCGTTAAGACTGGTCGGCATGGTGTCAGGATAATGTGACTGGGTGAGACATCATGCGACATGTCTGTGGCATGATGCCGCAGTGCTTGACATCGTAGCAATATGATTGAAAATGTGTTAAAGCTACGTTAAAAATACAAACCACACACACACACCAACACACACACACACACACACACACACACACACACACACACACACACACACTGATTACGTGCGGTTGAACTAAGTTGAGTTCGCGTCCAGGAAAGTCAAAATAAGGTTAAGACAAACTGCCATGGGTTTTCCAATAAGCTTTGACCTAGAAATAGCCTAAATATAGAAGTCGATGGTACACAGATATAATCTGTAAGATCAAAACATGATAAAAATACCGACATCAGTTGGAAGTATGTATGACCATCTTATTTGTCAAATAAGTAAATACCTAGAGATATGGGTAGCAAGTATAAACGAACGATCAGTGTCGAGGCCGAGTTTAGCTGTAGTCCGATCGCAGTTCAGGTTGAAACGTGTGATAAAAGGCGTATACTATGTTATAAAGCCTAAATCAATGTACGTATCATGTATCCTCTGTCTGCAATTAACAAGTTCCAACTAATTTTATCAAATCCTATAATATCTTTAAAATTCAGTAATTTTTATTACAAAAATTCTGATAATGTTTTGAAATAAACAACAGGAATATTATATTCTTTAAAACTGCATATCATTTGATCCAATTCGGCTGAAAATCAATTCACCTTTGGCATGTTACTTCTTGAAATTACCGGAAAACGTTATTTACTGAGAATAGTAGACATTATTTGCATACCGTATCCAACCCTCTTGTATGCATCATGCACAGTTTAAAAAGCGTATCATATAAACACACTTTTAAAACCAAATTTTAGACCAAATTTCAGACGAACGTAATGGCGACGTACCAAAACAAACCTACTTGAAGCTTGGGATTTTCCTTATGTACTATGTTTGAAAAAGTCTTTACTTACAGGACCAAAACATTTTAGAAACAAAATATGGAAGTACGACAGTTTTCAATATATCAAGTGCTCATCTCTGAGACTGGAAACAATTCAGGCATGTCCATCATCAGTCACTGGGACACGTGAAATATTGAGACACAATTGAAGTATGCTCACGTGAAATATTGGGACACAATTGAAGTATGCTCACGTGAAATATTGGGACACAATTGAAGTATGCTCACGTGAAATATTGGGACACAATTGAAGTATGCTCACGTGAAATATTGGGACACAATTGAAGTATGCTCACGTGAAATATTGGGACACAATTGAAGTATGCTCACGTGAAATATTAGGACACAATTGAAGTATGCTCACATGAAATATTGGGACACATTTGATGTATGTTCATATTGAATATATATTGGGTCACAATTTATGTATGCTGATATTAACATATTGGGACACGATTGATGCATGTTCACATGAAATATTGGGACACGATGTATGTTCGCATGAAATATTGGGAAACGATGTATGTTGACATGAAAGATTGGCACATAATTGATGCATGCTTACATGAGAAATAGTGACACAATGAATGTTGACATTAAAGATTGGCACACAAACATGTATATTCGCATGAAATATTGTGACATGATGTATCATCGTCATCATCGGCGTCGTCATCATCGTCAACACCTGAGGTCCCTGCTGGGGCATAGGCCGCCAACAAACTCTCTTCAGCCATCCCGGTCTTGAGCGAGTCTCTCTAGCTCTCTCTACGTGTGGCTTATTAGGTCCCATCCACCAGGTGTTTCTTGGCCAGCCTCTCTTCCTTTTCCCATTGGATTCCAGGTGAGTGCTTGCCTGGTAGTACTGGATGCAGGCTTACGGAGTATGTGGCCTATCCATCTACAGCGTCTTAGGAGAATTTCTTCATCTGCAGGCTGTTGTGTTCACTTCCACAGCTATTCATTACTGATTTTGTGTTGCCAGCGAATTCGGAGGATTTTTCTGAAGCAAGTATTGATGAATGCCTGGATCCTTTCCATATTGGCTTTGGTGGTTCTCCCGGTCTCAGCTCCATAGAGTAGGACAGGTTTTACGATGGTGTTGATCATTTGGATCTTTATATTATTTGTCAGTTCTTTGGACGACCAGACATTTTTTCAGCTGGTAAAATGCTCTTCTTGCCTTGCCGATACGGGTCTTAATATCAGCATCAGTTCCACCATCTTTGTCAACTGTGCTGACAAGGTAGAAGCTCTCCACCTTTTTCAGCTCCACACATTCCAGCTTGATGGGTGTCGAGTTTGCTGATGATTTTGCAATGATGTTGGCCTTTTCTTGCATCTGTTGTTGGAAGTGGGAAAAAAGAGCCAGGTCATCGTCAAATTCAAGGTCGTCCAGTTGTGTTTAGATGGTCTACTGTATGCCATTTTGTTAGTGAGCTGTTGATTATTTCATTATCCAGTCAATCATGAGCAGAAAATGAACGGGTGACAACAAACATCCTTGTCTTATTCCTGTCCTAAATTGGAATGCGCTGGTAAGTTGCCGGTCTTGGACCACTCTACACGCCATTCCCTCGCTGGAGTTCCTTATGATGTTTATGATTTTTCTTCCTGGTACTCCATATTGTTCAGCAGCTTCCAGAGGGTCTGTCTATATATACTGTCGAAGGCCTTTTCGTAGTCGATGAAGTTGACATAATGAGGCGAGTTCCATTATAGTGACTGTTCCAAGATTATGCGCAATATTGCTGCCATGTCAGTGCATGATCTATTTTTGCGAAAACCAGCCTGTTGGTCTCGGGGCATTGGGTCTACGGCGTCTTTTATCATGTTCAGTAGGATTCGACCCAACACTTTGCCTGGAATGGATATCAGCATTCTTTCTCTGTAGTTGGAATGGGAGCTGAGGTCACCTTTATTTGGAATATTGATGTGATAGTCTTCTTTCCAATCAGAAGGAACTTCTGCTTTCCAGATCTGGTTGAAGAGTGGGTGGAGCATCTTTACGCTGAGCTCTACGTTTGCTTTCAGTGCCTCTGCTTGAATACTGTCTGGTCCTGCCGATTTGCCATTCTGAGTCGTTTAATGGCTGTGCGTATCTCTTCTTTGGTCGGTATGCTGCAGTTAATCGGCAGGTCGCTGTCAGCCGAATGGATATCTGATGGTTATCTGGTCAGCTTAGTAGTTCTTCGAAGTGCTCCACCCATCTATTCCTCTGTCTCTATTCATCTAGTATTATCCATCCTTCCTTGTCTTTCAAAGGTCTTTAAGGCTTGCTAAACTTTGCAGACAGCTTCTTGATGGTGGCATACAGATCTCTCATGTTTCTCTGGTGAGCTTCATCCTCTGCTTCTGCTAGGTATTCTACATAGTCCCATTTGTCTTCTTTAATCTTTTTCTTCACAAGCCAGTTTACTTGAGAATATTCTTCCTGAGCTTGGATCTTTCTAGCTTGAGTACGACTGTTCTTAACTACTACCTTCATCTGTTTCCTTCTCTCTATCTCTTGCAAGGTTTGACAGACATCCAGTCATCATGGTTCGGTTTTCTTGTCCCCACAACTTCTTTGCAGCTGATGTCAATACCTCTTTCACACCTTGCCACTCGTTTGTTTTAGTCTCTTCTTCTAGTAGCTCATGTAGGGTCTGAAACCTGTTAGAAAATAAGATGGTAAACTGTTTGTTTAAGCGGATCTTTCAAAAGCGTGGTGTTGTAGCGCTGGAGGTGGTTTGCGACACGATGTGTGTTCACATGAAACTTTAGGACAATATGAATAATCACATAAAAAATTGGCACACAACTGATGCATGCTTACATTAAATACTGGGACACGATGTATGTTCACATAAACTATTGGGAGGGACACAATTCATCTCTTTTCATTGAAAAGATTCAGACACAACGTATTTTTACATGAAAAATTGGGACGCAAATGACATGCTCACATGAACAATTGGGACAAAAATGACGTATACTCACATGAAAGAGTGGGACGCAAATGACATATGCTCACATGAAAGATTGGGACGCAAATTACATGCTTACATGAAAGAGTGGGACGCAAATGACATATGCTCACATGAACAATTGGGACAAAAATGACGTATACTCACATGAAAAATTGGGACGCAAATGACATGCTCCCATGAACAATTGGGACAAAAATGACGTATACTCACATGAAAGAGTGGAACGCAAATGACATATGCTCACATGAAAGATTGGGACGCAAATTACATGCTTACATGAAAGATTGGGACGCAAATGACATATGCTCACATGAAAGTTTTACACAATCAATGTATGCTCACATGAAATATTAGCACGATTTACGTTCAAATGTAATATCGGGATATGATGTATGTTCACGTAAAGTATTGGGACACAATTAATCTATGTTTATACAAACGATACAGATGCAACATAAGTTCACATGAAAGATTGGGACACAACTGAAAGACTCATATAATTATTAGCTTGGAAAATTGAAACGTGTTAACCAGAAAGTTTGAGCCATTCAAGAACCAGCAAGACTGGGACGTTTATTCAATTGCAAGCTTAGAACATTATTCATCTGCAAGATTGGAACATTTTTTGCCTGCAAGAACGGGGTAATTATTCCATTGCAATGGCGGGACACGTAATTACACATAATTATTGATTGATTGATTGCGATCGTGGGGAAACCATTTCTCTCCCTACCTTCTGGAATTGTTTTTGCTTTCATTTGATGTTTTTGGACGCCATTTTTTAAATCACCTCGCGAAAAAGAATCGGGGGAAAATGGTCTCCTTTGTTTCAATATGGCTAATTTGCCCCCACGGGTTTTTTTTTTTGTTGTCATTTATAACAGATCATGACCTGGCAGGCGATAGGTGCCATTTACTCGCGGACCTAGGTTCGAAACTCCGTAGAGTATGAATTATAATTCTTTAGCCTGTATGATAGCATTAATTGTAGTAAATTATTAATTCTGCCTACTATTATCACGCATTCTTCTATAGAATCCAGGGATAGCACATTCCGTTCTGTATGGTATATATTTATAATTCTTTGTAATAAAAATCCTATATACCTTGATTTCTTTAATAGGAATCTGGAAAGAATTTGCACATATGTGAGAATTTATCACTAGGTCGTCAAGCGAGTGTGTCTGCTACACACGAGTTCATATAACACCGATTCAGTGCCATCATTTTTGTGATGCGTGCTTAGTCGTGACGGGATATGGACTGGTGTGTGCAGGCAGGCCTGGGTTTGAAACTCCTTAAAGTTCGAATTATAATTCTCTAACCTGTATGAAAGCATCATTTGTGTATATATATATATCAACAACCAGGAAGATATTTGTCAGAATATATATATATATATATATATATATATATATATATATATATATATATATATATATATATATATATATATATATATATATATATATATATATATATATATATATATTCTGACAAATATCTTGATGGTTGTTTCAGAACATGACTAATTAAAGCGAGGTCAATTGATTATGCTAATAATGTAATAGGTGTCGTGGGTTAGATAAGTCATTCAGGGTACTTGCAGGTGCCCGCCCGGGGATTGGGAAGTTTTATCGTACGTGTCTTAGTAAGGAGATTTAATTTATATATAAGAAACAGACTGCTGTAGTGTTTATATCTATACATATTACAGTAATGTGAAGTTGTAGACTTGGTTAACATGTTTCCAGGATATGATTACTAATACTCACAATGACTGACAATATTTTCCTAAAAGGATCGGTTACTAGTCAGATTTGGCATTTTGCCATGGTGTTCAACAATTGACTATGTCTTGCAGATAAAACGTGCTCCACCACGCGAGGAATTTTACTTCCTTGTCTTGTTTAATCACACCTGGAAAGTGGTTTGTCAGTTACTGGAGGATAAAGGACTGGTTTATGTAGTCGGTAAAGGGTAAGAAATATAATTCATTTTTCATATTCTTTCACTGTTCAAACTTTTTTTAGGGCTAAAACAATTTAATTCGCTGCTCAGAGATCACATTTTTTGTTACACATGAGCTGTAACTTCATGTAACATATAGAAGTAGACAGCTATTGAAAGCCATTATTTCCCGTTTATCACGTGATAATTTGTAATCATCATGTTGTGACGTTTTTCTTCATCCTTTTATCATATAGCTGTTCAAGAGGTTACCATTCTACTGTAATTTTATTTGTTTCTACTTTTTGACGGCAATATTCCCTACTTCTGGCAAGCACTTAATATCAGTTCGAAATCCTTGATAACCATTTCATTCTTCATCGTCACTTTAGTTTCTCTTTTCATCGTTGAAGTCTCTATTTGAGAATCCTTAACATCTGTTTGTTGGCCCCGGTTGGCCCAGTGGTCTAAAATGCTCGCCTTTACCGATGCCTGCTATTTCACCTCTGTCGGCCTAGGTTCGAGTCTTGGGATGGGCCAATTATGGGTATGTGAGAAAGTTTGCCAGTAGCTTCACAAGAGTCTTTGTTTCTTATCGTCAGGGGTTTCCCTGGGTTTTCCTCCATCAGTTAAACTGGTCGCCATGGAATAGCCTATTAGATGCCAAAGAAAGACATTAAACCCACAACGCCAACACCTCTTTATGTAAGCCTAAATGTTAGAGGTGTCTTTATGTGGACTCATGTGTTGACTCGTGATTTTTATTGCTAAAAATCAATAGTACTCTTTTCCCTCTCTCTGAATCTGAATTTGATTTTTGTAATATCAGATCAAATCGAAAGTTATTTGTAAAATATCTTTATATGAAAGTTTTGTTTCTTTATTTTCTTGAAATGAATATTTATTGCTCATCATTGTATGAAAATAAATTAATGCAGTACTGAAAATTTCTTTTACACACACACACACATACACACACGTACTTGTGTATATAATATTATTCATGTATGTATGTGTTTTCCAGTAAGGTTACACATATTCATTCATATTAAATATGTCTGAATGAGTGTGTGTGTGTGTGTGTGTGTGTGTGTGAGTGTGTGTGAGGATATCGGTGTACATGTATATGATAGGATGTATAATATGGTATGATAAACTATATGATATGCCTGTATATATGTATGATATTTCCCATTTTTTAAAATTAAAATAAATCTTTTAACATAATCAATGACAAAAATTAAAGACAACTTGAAATATGGGTCAGTCGTGACAAAATGTATTATCGTTAAAGAAAGTTGTTTATTATTATTATTATTATTATTATTATTATTATTATTATTGGTATTATTATTATTATTATTATTATTATTATTATTATTATTATTATTATTATTATTATTATTATTATTATTATTATCCTCATTATTGTTATTATTATTATTATCCTCATTATTGTTATTATTATTATTATTATTATTATTATTATTATTATTATTATTATTATTATTATTATTATTATTATTATTACTCAACATTTATCCATTCAGTTAACTTTATCATCATCGGAAATTAATCTTTCTTTCACGGAACATACGTTCACAGTTTGATCACTTCCTTAATACAACCCAAGAACTTCACTTAAATAAAACTTGGAACTTTACTCAAAATCTGGCATTCAGTTCCGTACATGTAGCTCTCTTCAACCCCAACCCCCTCCCCAAATGAAAATTAATTGCAGGCTTACAACAAAAGTCGTTGTAATGTTTTAATTTTTAGAACTGGTCTTGAAAATGCATAAACTTTAAATATACTGTAGTTATTAATAACATTTTAAATTACCAATACAAAACTAATGGCGCTGTGAATGGATTTGAGGTGGATTTATTTTAGTGGCCCCGTAAACTGTTTCCTACTCAAGTTTAATTTTGTTTATCATTTACTAATTTGTATCAGTTTTTTAGTCGAAAAACGTTAGTGTAGTAGCACATATATGGATTTATCTGAACGCAGTTATTTGGTCTGGAAGATAAGCTATTCGGATAAACACTTTGAATCAGTTTGAAATTTAGATGTGTGATGAGAACGTGGAAGTCTAATACATTAAAACCAGGATACACATTATCTGGATGATCAAGGCTGTATTGGAATATCAGGGCTGTATTGGATTATCAGGGCTGTATTGGAATATCAGGGCTGTATTGGAATATCATGGCTGTATTGGAATATCAAGACTGTATTGGATTATCAGGGCTGTATTGGAATATCAGGGCTGTATTGGAATATCAAGACTGTATTGGATTATCAGGGCTGTATTGGAATAGTATGCTTGATCTGTACACAAAGGGTGATTACGTTATCAAATTGCCTTATCTACCCATATATACGGTTCGCACTACAGTCTGTGGTCAGATCGCCTTTTATATCCACGTATGAGTGTCATTGTCGTCGATTATTTAGATTATTCTATCTACCTACACATAATTTACTCTACAACCGATCATCAGATTGCCTTATATATCCATGTATAGGTTCATTCTAGTTTACAAAATTATTACTTTATCTCGACTGTACTACAGCCTGTTATTAGACCGCCATATCTACTTATATGGTTATGTTAATTTTTGGGTCTGGTGTGTTGATAACTATGTTTACGAAAGAATAAGATTTATCCAGTGAATTGAGGACACCAAAATATCCGAGCGGGGAATTAGACCCAACCATTATTCTGTTATTTGTGTGCATTGGCTTCAAATAAATGGCAGAATAATTTTTGAAAAGGAAGTACATATCTGCAAATGTATATATTGTATATCTGACGAAAATCGTGGGTTATTTACTTTGCAGTCAACCTTGTTTGGCCATTTAAAATTACCCCCAAACCCAAGACTGCACAAATTCCATGTCGTCTTGAGAATTGGAACAAAATTATGTAATTATTTGCCGAAATTTGTTGGCTCAGCCATTTCTGTTAAAAGTTTTAAAGAAAAATATCTCAATTATGCTATATTAGAGTTTAACTGATTTCCACGTTATTCTGTTTTTGTACAATTCCTGTTTCTATTCCATCTGTTTTGTTTGTGTGCGTGATAGATACTTTCAGAGTAATGGTAAGCCATACTGTTCCAGGTAAATGCTGTTACTTCAATTTTTACCTGCACTTTTTCTTGGTAAGATAGACGCATGCAGACTGTTCAAAAGGAACTTACGGACTAGATACAGCTTCATTCTAAATGAGTTACCCTCGTAATTATTATTAATGTTATTAATTTTTTTTGCGTATCATATCGTTTATTTATTGATATACAGGTCCAACTACGGCCTGTCGTCATTTCACCTTATCTCCCCAAATCACACTTTCGTCATTCCACCTTATATACCTATATATTGGTTGATGTATCTGCATGGTATCATTGCAAAACATACATTCGAGAAAGAATACATTATCGCTCGAGACTGACAAAGAGATTTCATTAGCAACTTTAAAAGATACTTTTAGTTGGGTAGAAGATAAATGTTAGATTCTTCATTCAGTACACATTACAGCTGACTTACTAGTTTGTTTTTTTATATAGAAAGAATAGAGAGCCTAGAAAGACGTGGACTTGTAGACGGGTCTTATGTGTATCTTCAAGAACAAAGCACATCGATTTATTTCAAATATAAATGTAACTTCGTATACTTTACATGGTGCTGTTCGGCTTCCGTATAAAGTCAACATTCGTAATTTTTATGCCGTTCATAACTGTATTGATGAATTTAGGGATTTATAATTATGAGCACCTTTAATTGCCAAACCCGCATTTCTGCGACACATGTTTAGCTGTTTCTACGACACATGTTTAGCTGTTTCTGCGACACATGTTTAGCTGTTTCTGCAGAACACGATTAGCTGTTTTTGCAGGACATGTTTAGCTCGTTTTGTTCGACATGTTTAGCTGTTTACGCCAGACATGTTTTTAGCTGTAAACAGCAATTTCTGATTTTAAAAATGATTATTCATCGCTTTTGCGTAGATTAGCTCTTCAAGTAGGTTATGTTTGCTTTCATATTCGTGTTTTCTCAGCTATATACACAATGCATGCAATTAAGCTACGCGTCACTTCGACTATTCAACAGGCTTTTAATTTATTATCACCAAAATATCAATATCATCCGTCCTATACTCTTTTAAGGTGGCGCCCGACAGTTTCGTATTTTGCATAGGGTTGGAATTATAAAGATAAAAATTTTTCCCGGGTTTCCTCACTGTTTATACTGACTGTATAAACCAACATGAAAACAAACGACAGGTCACGTGTAAGGAGAAACTAGGTGTGGCCTTAGAACACAATTAATTTCACTATATTGTCTCTACATTTGTTTCTCAATACTGAACTTTCCACTGTGACAATCAATACAAATCATATGTTAATCTAAAATACATTCAAAGATGACTTTACGGTTCAGTTCTTGTCAAGAGTTGACCTGCATTTTTTTGAGAGGCTGAACTGTAAACAAAATACCAGGCAACGGAACACAGATTTCACTTCCGGATCATCACCATGACCTTATTACTCAATGTGCTCTGTCGCCGAAATACACACAGACAACCACGCCATAAGCTCACATTTTAAAGAATAAACAATTGCCTTTAAATCCTTACCAAGAATGCCAAAATCTAACTCTAGTATCACCACCAATTTCAGACAGGAAAAAGTGATCTAAAAATAGACTGGGACTACATTCGTGGGTACTGAACCGGATTTTATTAATTGTGTACTGATTCCGTGTATCATCAAGTAATAGCAAACAAACTGCGCCACCTAGCAATATCTATTTTATCCTTGCAATATGGTTGATGTTGTCTATTTTAAATAAATATCAGGGACAGCGAACATAATCAGCGCGAACATTTGCAGGATAAAATTATTCCCGCGGTGCAAAATACCCTCTTGTCTTTTAATGCATTTTTTTCCTGAAACCTTTTCCACAAGGTATGCTCCGTTTCATGCTTTGGAGAAAGTTCTCAAAGTGTTGTATTTTTTTTTTTTACATTTTATCAATGTATGGTTGGTCGATTGCGGATTTTACTGCGCACCAGTACTGTACGCATATATAGCCCATAGAAAGGTTAATTAATAAAGCTTTATGTATGAAAAATGTTCATAACCAACGAGCGATAAAAGTACAAAGACACAACAATGAGATGGTAAGGATAATATACAAAGTTTGCTTATCAACGAGGGATGCAAAAGGTGTGTATAAGGGTAATTAGATAATAAAAGATAAATTACGATGATGACATTTCGGTTAAAAATACTTAAAGGAATTTTAACAGTGAAAGAATTTAGTTTTTTCAACCGTTTTAATTGTGTAGGCAGTTGCTAGTATGTCAACTGGGACAATTCCAATTTTATCCAAATTTGCATAAACGATGTCAACTGAGAGAACTCCAGATTTTCCAAATTTGTCCAAACTATGTCCCAAATCTTTATAAACGATGTCCCAAATTTTTATAAACGATGTCCCAAATTTGTGAAAACTATGTCAACTGAGAAAACTTCAGTTTTGTCCAAATTTGTCCAAACGATGTCCAAAATTTGTATAAACGATGTCAACAGAGATAACTCCAGTTTTGTCCAAATTTGTATAAACGATGTCTCAAATTTGTATAAACGATGCCCCAAATTTGTATAAACGATGTCAACTGAGAAAACTCCAATATTTCCAAATTTGTATAAACAATGTCCCAAATTTGTATAAACGATTTAAACTGAGATTACTCCAATTTTGTCAAAATTTGTGTAAATGATGTCAACTGTTCTCTATAATCTATAATGTGAAGCCATTCGACAATGTTGATGCTGCGCTGTTGAGTTGCATGCAAATTAGCTTAAATCTGTCAGCTGATGGACTTAAATCTGTCAGCTGATGGACTTAAATCTGTCAGCTGATGGACTTTAATCTGTCAGCTGTTGGACTGCAACACATTTACTGTATGTGTCTGACTCCTTTGTATGCAATTGGTTATACTCGGTAGAGTATTTATCTGTGTCTTTTGATACATGTCTCTCATTCATTTGATCGGTTTTTAACGTATCCTGCATTTTGCAACTCGGTTTGGGGAAGAGTTGTTTGCTTGAGGGTTTGGGGTCTTGGGGGTTGGTTGGTTGCATGTTTGTTTGGGTATCTGTAATTGTATGTTTGTTGGGGGGGGTGTTTTTTAAAAATATCATTAACATCAATATTTAAATGTGAAATCATCAAATGTTTTGTTTTTTCTTTAAATAAAAAAAGATAATATGCTGTCGATCTTCCGAAACAAGCCGCTTTTTTAAATGTTCAACATTTACAGCGCTTGTACTTTATATTTCGATTCTGCGTTTCGTTTGCTTGTTTCTAAATACCATAATTGTACATACAACTTCACCAACTCTGTTTATCGTAGAGTGATTCCCTGGTTTGACTGCGCCCATAATTTACAGTAAATTTTTTAACATTTTTAATTCAATATTTAATCTAATACTCTTGATATTTTTGATTTGATGTTGCCGAATTACCTGTACGAGTGTGTGTGTGTGTATGTGATCTGCATTTTTAAAGTGGCTTTAATAATTTGTAAGTCACATCACTACGATTTCTGCAGTATGGCAGTTTATAGTGATGTCTAACACTAGCCCATCATATCACAGACACGTTGCATCATGTCCCACCCAGCAATATTATCCTGACACCTTGCTGACCAGTCCTAACACCAACCTCTTAATGCTGAACCCCTAGCGGGGCAGCTGTTAGTACCATTTTTATAAATATTTGACTTGTCCGGGATTCGAGCCCGCGACACGCATCCGAGGCGGCCGCTCTAACCACTAGACCACCTGATGGGTCTGAAAGAGTCCATGTTAAAAAAAAATGTACCTCGCAACTAAATACAACTGATTTTAATTCTATAGTTCCCCATAAGCGCCACCGATAAAAATATACTATTTTAAATTGCTTACTCATAACTTAAAAAAAACAAACTGAACCGTGTTTTGTACCGACCTAGTCGAAAAATGTTAACATGTACAAAACTGTTATCTGATCAGGGACTTAAATTAAAACTCTATGAAGATGATACCATTTTGAGAATTTAGAGGTGAGGGACGTAACATACAACTTTCTATCAGATTGCAAACATTGTTTAATACTAAATTAGTTATGCTTAAAACTTCCTATCACCTTTAATATTACTGTCAACTGCATAAAATGTACATGTGAGCGTATATACGTTGGTCGCTTTATTATAAAATCGTCTCCCTATTTTCTTTTTCGTGTAGTAAGCTCCACGGCTGGGTTGATTGACTACTGTACCAGGAAGAATTAGTTAAAAGTGTGTACATCGGGTGCAATTTATTACAATTCAACCTCCGTTTATCATACTCTTCCAGTTTTGAGTCAAACTGTTTACTACTATTATATAGGGAAGAAGTTGTTGTTGTTGTTTTTTTAAAAATGTTTTCTTTATCCACAGTATAATTTGAGGAGAATCACAACTGAAATTTAATAGTGAATTTCAGAAAGTAATTTTTGCCGTAAAACAAGTTTAAATACAATTACAGTTATAAGCTTTTGACCAAAGACTTTCCCTTCCCCCCACAAAAACCCAAACTGGAATTGTGTGCATTGGTGACTCATTAGTTTTGTATTGCATGACCCCTCCCGCCCACTTTTATATATCGCACGTAAATTTATTGGATGGTAACCCCTCCCAAAAGTAAATCAGCTAATTGAATGCTGTTTTTCCAACCATGACGATTTTTTAAAGTGTAAATTTCATAATGAAGGGATGGTAGCACCAGACTGAGACGAGACAGTATTTTTATGTGGTATCAGGACTGATATAAAGTCATAATATCAGGAAAGGATGAATGTGTTGGGCATTTTATTATATTACGGACATCTATGACATCCAGTGAGTCGTATTTATAATATTGTTCACAGGAGCCATAAAGGTGTACGAAATATTACACCAGGCTGCCTTGTAATGGGGTGGGTGAGATGTATACGATCTTATTGCTTGCATGAAATAATATCATAATGGGTTAGAATCATCAAGAGAACTCCAATTAAAGAAATTTATTTGCAGTTTAATAAATGCAAATTCACTCTGCAAAATGGCGCCCATGTTTGGGGTGGTAGGTGGTGGTGTTTTTTGTTGTTGTTTTAACGTCACCTTTAACAGTTCGATGGCTATAATTTGGCGAGGAAATAAAAGTTATATTTCCTTCGGAAGTACTTGCTGATGTCGCCAACTAGAGCTCGATAAAGCGAGCATCAAACCTAAGACCATTCGATTTGGATTCCGACGCTCTACCAATTGACTACCGCGGTGGGATTTATGGTAATATTATCGATATAGAAGAAACAGTGTTTTATTGAGTTACTTTATATCAGGGGAACACTTTACATTGATTATTAGGAGCCAGGTTATTAATAGTTAATGTAAATTCATTTTTTTGCCTGTATCAATTTTAAAAACATACACACACAGATATGTATGTATGTATGTATGTATGTATGTATGTATGTATGTATGTATGTATGTATGTATGTATGTATGTATGTATGTATGTATGTATGTATGTATGTATGTATGTATGTATGTATGTATGTATGTATGTATGTATGTATGTATGTATGTATGTATGTATGTATGTATGTATATATATATATATATATATATATATATATATATATATATATATATATATATATATATATATAAGATAGATAGATAATATTTGTTTAAAGTTAGGGAGATGGGAGGATATCCTGTTTAATTTGTGGCTTGTAGCAATTATACAATGCATAAAAACAGATGTATTTAGTACAAGGAAGTTTATACAAGCTTGACATTGACACATCGGTTTGCAAATAAATCATGTGTAAATTCCTACTATTAAATATGTGTTTCAGTTTTTAAAAATGCACAAGGCATATTTCAATGGATGAATCAATTTAACTGCAGACAATACAGCAATTATTAAACTTTTCGCAATCCACGCTTAAGAGGCAAAGAGGAATGTTGATATCAAGATACAGGTGTTGTTGCCAGTATGGGTGTTATGTTAAGTTGCTGTTATTGGTTTGAAATTTTTCTTCCAGCGCAAGGTAGACTAATAATGTAGCCTATATTTCTGGTTGAGAACAACTCGGAAAACCCCCGTTAAAAACCACCGATCCAAGCAACTGACAGTCTTTCTCACATAGGCTCGAAGCTAGGCTTACAGAGGTGAGAGGACAGTGGTCGGTAAAGGGGAGCGCGTAGGACCACTCGGACACTCAGGACCCCGTTATGTTAAGTGCTTTTTAAAGTCATTAATAATTATTAGCATAAAAAACACCCTAATTATGAAGACAGGCATACTTTATTGCCGCCGGAGGAAAAAATGTAACAGAAACGATTTCACTTACTATGTGAACAGTATTGTATTTCCATGCCTTCTGTGAGATGGAAATACAGTTGGTTTAGATGAATGGAAGCGCTCTGAAATATATCTTGTATAACGAAACAATATAGTTTCTGATGTTCAGCTTGTAAATAAATAAAGACTGCAAGAAAGATTTGTTCTTGTTGGTCCTGAAAATTAGTATAATGTATGCGAGAACACAAAATTCTCCCAGTTACTGAACATTAACATTTCTTGAACATAGTGGGAAAAAAAATGGCCTGGAGCTTTTTGTGGGACATTAAAAAATTAACATGGACTTTCTTGAATGTTACCCCTTTGTGTTGTGGGGGGAGGTGGGCTAGCTTGGATTTCAGTCCTTGTTTTCTCACAAAATCGCTCAAATCCCTCCTGTCACTTTTAAACATCCTACTTATTCCGCTGAATGATAGCTGTAGAGTGGTGGTGGTGGTGTGTATGTGTGTGTATGTGTGCGTAAGGTGGGTAGGTTTCTGCTAAAATCATTATGCCTTTAAACTACTTTAAATAGTCCTAAGACATGAGCTTGGTAACTCACCAGCAATGACTGTAAAGATTTTTTTTAATACCAATCTTCACATGTACCGTTTCACCTTTCCTCGGAGTTCTTTGATATCGCGTTGTATGTTAATGTTCTTTTATTGTTCTTACTGTACGCAATCAAATGTCTCAGGATGATATGGCTTGGAGGCCGGGAATATTTCCAAGTACAAAAAGTGTCTCTTTATTTTGATAAACCAATACGGTCACTTGTCAGGGGACAAAATATAAAAAAGCTGAGCAATATAACATGATCGACCAATACGCCTGCGTTACAAGAGTCTAGGGAGAATACTAAGGGTATTTATAATGAAGGACCACTGTGATATAACTGTTAACAATCAAAGCTGAATACCATATCTCACCTGCTGTCTGACCTACGAAGTACGGTTTAAAGACCTGATGCATGAAGTCGGGTATAAAGACTTGTTCTATACCAGGTACAAAGACTTGTCGTATGAAGTCAGATTTAAAGACTTGTTCTATGCCAGTTACATAGACTTGTCGTATGAAGTCAGATTTAAAGACTTGTTCTATGCCAGGTACAAAGACTTGTCGTATGAAGTCAGATTTAAAGACTTGTATGCCAGGTAGAAAGACTAGTCGTATGAAGTCAGATTTAATAACTTGTTCTCTGTCAGGTACAAAGACTTGTCGTATGAAGTCAGGTCTAAAGACTAGTCTTATGAACTCAGGTATCAGGGCTTGTATGTAGTCAGGTATAAAGACTTGTCGTATGACGTCGGTAATACAAACTTGTCCTATGAAGTATAAAGACTTTAAAAATGACGATAACACTCCTTTTATCTTATAAAAGGTAGACACATAGAAATAAATGTATTCATATAATCCGCAGCACATCAGCAGTAACAAGAAAACGATGTTTATGCGGTAGTCTTTGGGGCATTTGAATAAGTTCCTTGCACACATCAATCAACATGGCTGGTTGCATCGCCTGATCATAATTGACCATTGTCCTTGCTGCTGTTTTATAGACGTATACAATTGATACGCCAAATACAATTGATACGACAAATACAATTGATACGACAGATACAGTAGTTTTGAGTTATAATAACTCTGGTACATATAGTTAAAACGTTGAAATATTGTTGGCTTTGTTTACTGGAGATTACTCTAAATAAACAATAAGTTTAAAATTATGCTACTCTTAAATGCACTTGGCGTATAAAACACACACACACATACACACACACACACACATACAGAGACTGAAATTCATTTAATAATACAAACGATGAAAACGTGATAACACAGCACTCTCTTATAAAACACTTCATTATAACACAGTTTATTTTATAAGACTGTAATGGTAATATGTTCCATTTAATTATTCAGAGCTATAGTTATATTTACCACATAGTTGGTACTCTTTACTGTCAGTGCCGGATTACCAAATAGGTAGAGTAGGCACCGGCCTATGGGCCACACGACTTTTGTTGGTTGGTAAAATTAAAAACGTATTAGGAGATAATTGCGAGAGGGTGGAGCGAGATTTCGACTGCCTAAGAGCCTCCACAGGGTTTAATCCAGCACTGTTTACAGTGCTTGCAATTTATTATGTTAGATATGTCAACACGTTCACATATCACTTTTTATTAATTTTATTGATCCAAATGATCCCGATAAATCCTTTCGCATAGTTCTCTTGACTGATTGCTTGTGACCTTGGGGATTTTCCTAGACGCGCT
Organism: Potamilus streckersoni; assembly: GCA_016746295.1. Classification (NCBI taxonomy): domain Eukaryota; kingdom Metazoa; phylum Mollusca; class Bivalvia; order Unionida; family Unionidae; genus Potamilus; species Potamilus streckersoni. The sequence continues at coordinate 2,605,922 of JAEAOA010001201.1, forward strand.
TTCTAGAATTTTGTTTAAATGCACATTAAAATCTGGTATAATCTGGTTTTTAATTCTAAACTGTCTTAACTACTAGAAATTTGTTCCCCGGTGTTGGAGCGCTCGAGTGAGGTAAGTAAAAGAAAAAAAAAATGCAGACATTCTCTGACAAAAGCTGAGGTTTTTATCAACTCTTTTTTGTACTTGTAATGGTGAATCTTCGAGATAAAATAAGCAACATCGCTAGACTAATTATTTTTTTAAACATTAGGACATGATATTCATGTTCTATTGATAATTTTCAGTTGTCATAAAGTTTTATGCGCGAACATTTTTTTACAGCTTTTTTCATCTGTCTATTAAGATATATTGTCTCTACGAGCTATAACCATCTCCACTGACCTTCACCTACTCTTGCTATATATATATATATATATATATATATATATATATATATATATATATATATATATATATATATATATATATATATATATATATATATATATATATATATATATATATATATATATATATATATGATTTCGCAATATGAAACTAATTCCATGAAGGTGAATTCACTTTCTGGTAAGATTTTATTACTACATTTACATTTAGCTTTGACTCCAATTTTTCTTCCTCGAATGACTTTGCGTTTTGAAGGTTTCAAATGACACTGGGTTATTTTTAGATTATAATATGAGAGAATGCGGCCATAACAAGCTAATTTGAATTAAATACAGTTGTTAATATTCATAAAGTCTTTTATGTTAGCATAGGAGAAGAGTTTTTTGTTAATTTTGGCACGATTAATTTTATAGCGCACTGGTTTCCTGGTTAAAAATCACAACCATTATGGTAACAACTTAGCAAAATGTTAGGTCTAATTACCGAGGGGGATTTTTCGTCTTAATTACCGAGAATGCTGACAACATAAAGGCCGTTAGGGCGGAACAGCCAATGCGGAATCGGACAGTACACATTCTGAGCAAAATTATGTATTAGTTTTAGAATACCAAATTTATTAGTATAACAAAATATTACATCTATATAACAAAATGGGATTATTTATTTCTCTTTTCTTCTTTCTTTCATTCAGTCTGTCTTTCATTAGCTTTGTTGCTAGTTGAGACTTCGATCGTTATCCAGTAACTTGGATTTCAAGTGAGAATACCCACTTACTTTTTTATAAAGAATATTGATTGTACCATACACAATTCGGCGGCAACTGTCATGACTGTTATGGGCCCATTGAGCAGTATCAGCAATTGTGTGTGTGTGTGTGTGTGTGTATGTGTGTGTGTGTACATATATATGTAACACACACACACACACACACACACACAAATATATATATATATATATTTACGCTCATTGATTATGGTACCAAATTCATCATACCGTAAATTGTTGTGTTCCTGATTGTTCCGCCAACAGTTTTTGCAGTTTATTTCGTGTATTGGCTGGTTGGTTGCTTGTTTGACTGGTTGGTTGGTTAGTTTAAGGGCACTTTTAACAAGATATTATTTGTATCATGCTGACAAAATGGTGCTTTCCGAAAGATACAAGGAAGAAGCCTATCCAGTTTGGCCTGTGTCGATATCGAACTCGCGACATTGTATTACAAGTCCAACGCTCTACCAACTGTAGCTCCATGCAGTGTACAGAGATATTATTGGAATTTACTGACATACCGATGGTATGACATATTAGGTAGCGTTTGTTGACTTATTTTTATTATCATATGAGTAATGTTTGTTTGTATTTTATTTAATTTAATAAAACAACAACAATTGTTTGAACTAGGTATAAGAAGGTTATTATTTCCGACTACTGCTTTGTGCTAGCGTTCACATTTATCTGTGGTGTCACCATTTGTGTATTATTTGATACAGAAATCCCTAAATAAGTACAGGAGCGGGATTATAAACATCATTTAAAAGTGAAAGTCCTTTTCATTAGGTTAAAAATACCCCCCCACCCCAACAAATTGACACGACGTTATTACAGAAACGGTTGCAAAAGATTCTGAGGAAATTTTTGATGGATTTATCACTTGGCATTTCCTTGTCATATGAGATTTAACAATACAGCACACCTTCCGTCTAATGCCCTTCATTATAACACTGTATTTTAAGGCTGTTATGTCACGGACTCAGTTTTATTATGTAGCAATGAAAAGTATGGGTATAATGTACTTTATTATAGGGCGGTCTCGATAAAAAGCAAAATTCTCTATGGCTCCCAATGATACCCTTTATAATGAGGTCGTACTGTAATTAGAAGTCGGGCATATTTTTTATAATGAGGTCGTATTGTAATTAGAAGTCGAACATACTTTAAAATCAGGTCATACTATAATTAAAAGTCAGACATACTTTTTATTATGAAGTCGTACTGTACTTAGAAGTCAGACATACTTTATAATGAGGTCTTACTGTAATTTAGAAGTCAGACATACTTTTTATAATGAGGTCGTACTATAATTAGAAGTCAGACTTATTTTTATAATGACAGCGTACTGTAATTAGAAATCAGACATACTTTATAATGAGATCATACTGTAGTTAAAAGATAGACATACTTTATAATGAGTTTGGACTGTAATTAGATGTCAGACAGTTGAGATAGCAATGTATCTTCTTAATATACTCAACGCTAGAATAGTGTTATTTCACAGTGTGTAACACACAGTTTACATTGTACAGACTAATACAAAGAACACTGAATATTGCTAAAGGGAATATAAAAAGTTACAAATCAATATTGGATACAAGGTGGACAAGAAAATAAGGATGTGAGCAAGACAACTATAAATAAATAGTAGAATAAACAACTTCTTGCCTTCTGTCTGTGTCACTCAAGTACACTCCATTTCACTTCACGGCACTACACTCTATTACACTACACGCTACCACAATATAGTACCACAGTGCACTATGTGCATTACAGTACGAATTGTAGTGTCGTTAAGGTAGTTTTGACACAAGCTACTGAATAGGCACAAAATGGAGTGGAAAAGACATGTTTGAATCGGGGGTGGGGTGGGGTGGGTCTGGTTGCATGGCTGGTGCTTTCCGTCCCCCATCCACCCAAGGAATGACTGGAATTTTTCTTAGAATAAGTTTGATTTACCATGAGATCGTTAAAATTATAAACTAGAATGGCTTATGAAGCAAGAGCTACCAGGGGCTTTCACCCTTAGATTTCCACCCCTAGGTTTCCACTAGGGTTTCGTCAACAGATGCCTCGTCAACATGTTTACGTTAACCCAAACGACACTAAACAATATTTAATGATCCGCTCATGATTTGCAAATGAAATGTTTCAATTCCACATCTCTAGCAAACTGTAATTTGCAATCCCATTTATGTTAGTTGTAGAGCATATAATAAATGTCACATTCAGGTGTTTAATCGAAAGTCCAAATTTGTTTTGCAGGTGTCATACAAAGAGTGAACTCAATGTAGGGTTTTACTGTACTTCGGACCATTGGTAACCAAAATGGTCACATTTACAACCAATGGAAACAGCGGAGACTGTAGAGGTTGTAGACTAGTAACCTGAAGATGACCAGTACGGATCTGATCGATACAGCGAAGAATGGTATGTACAATGAGACTCTTGCATTAATACAATCGGGATTCCCCATTAATGCATGTGATAAGGACAACGGCACACCACTGTACTGGAGCTCGTGTCGAGGATTTGTACAAATAAGTCAACTGCTGTTGAAAGCTGGCTGTGACATCAACGCATGCGTGACGTGGGGATCGACACCTCTTCATGCGGCAGCAGACCGTGGACACGAAGATTGTGTATTTCTTCTAGTAGAGAGGTAAATTTAGCAGGGCAATATAATAAAATAAGACACGAAGATTGTGTATTTCTTCTAGTAGAGAGGTAAATATAGCAGGGCAATATAATAAAATAAGATACGGTATGGCAATACAATAAAATAATGCAGGTGTACTGAAACTCGTACATGCCAATGTGGTGAATTTAGTCCATATCAGAGACGCAGAACACAATTTTAGTTATGGTTGGGCCAAATCCACTTTAAGGTTCTTTACCTATAAAGGCACGTCTGAGTTCCAAGTAGGTGAGAAAGAGAACACAATGAATCACTAGTATAATTTAAATTAGCAAAATACTTTTATCGCACAAGAAATAAAATCAGTTAAATGACTGTTTTATTATTCAAATGTCACAACTCCCATTAACCCCCGACCCACGACTTTGCTTGACCACTTTCATTGCAACATCCTCTACCTCGCACTAGAACATAGCATGGACCTCTTCCTCAACTAATTCATACGAACATAAAGCGTTCCCCCTTATTTCTAATATTTTAGTATCTTACTACTGGTTTATTGTAACAAAATTATTATCGAAACAAATATTGCTTAAAATGCTATAATTGTAGTACTATAAATTCATAACCCTTCCCCCCAAAAACCCTAAAATTTATTGCACAAGATTAAAGATGGATAAGGTTTACATTGTATTAATAAAAATGTAATTTACTGCAACAGATTAGGTCAACCTAATCTTACCATTTTTAGTCACATATATTTTAAATGATCAGGTCATGAAAGTGCTGTTAATTTTGCAAAAAGGAAAGTGTGGTTGTCGTGTTGTGAGTGAAGGTGAATCATCTAGACTTTATATCTTGAACAAATTTGCTAGATAATAAAATGTTCTTTTCCTACGTTAATACAGGACATATTTCATCGTGTAATACCAAAATCTATATATTTTTACTCATGTCTTCCCCATTCGTTAAACTATTATGGTTTTGGTATTACATGATGAAATATATCCGGCATTATCATAAGAAACGAAGACATAGTCTGTATATGAATACCTTTTTAATGGCTGGCTATTTAAGCTACGTATAATATGATCCTCAAAGTACAACTGCTAACACAAACACAAACGAGATAAAATTCAACTAAATATTTTGAATTTAAAGAATGGTTAAAACCAAAATAATCTTCGTAATATTATACAATCATAGGATTTAAAGAATTTCCAACCGAAAAGCCTATGTTACTAAAGTGGATAACAAGCACCAAGTTGACAATTTTAATATGCAAGCATTTCAAACATGCAACGATGAATATACAAACACATCTTGACAATGAGAGATGTTTGTTTTTTTTTTCAAAATACGCATGGTTTCAGAGAGTAGTCATAAAAAGGAGGCACTCACGGATTCTTCAAACAACGAAAGTTTGAACAGATAAGTTTGATGATGACAAGAGTTTAAAACAAAAGAGTAAAGGAGTTGCTAAAAATAGAAAACTTTTCAGCATACTCAGATACAATGCATCATTAGCAGAATTCAGACCGTGACATGGAAGTATTTCAAACAACATGAAACCAGATAATGGTTTTGACGTTTTACCAGGGCGAATTGATGAATAAAATAGCACCCACCAGACACCAATAATCATGAGTCACATGATGCGAGTGAATATACCAGTGGGTCGAAATTATGAGTCCGTCTATTCAGTTATTTTATTCACGCTGATTCATACGGAACGCCAAAATTCAAAATCGGAATATAATTAGGATTTCAAAATACAGTACAATTTGTGTAAGAAGCTAAATTCATGACATCAGCGAGGAAACATTCAGACAGGTTATGCTAGATCATTTCGTTGTTTACAGATATTGGAAGATGTAAATGAATAGGATACTGAGAACATGTTTTACGAGGAAGATTTATCCTGGTATAACAAAAACGGGAAGACGTATACAAAGTTGAAAAATCTTTTGAAATCCAAGAGCATGCAAGGAGTAAAGTATGGAAATTGAAAAAGATACATTGAATCGTTTGAAAACAATTTTCCAGTCCATTAAAAATATACGGTGGAAGATGAATGCACAGAAAACATTATAATGCAGCATGAAAACTTTGAGGTTTTAAAGATAACGAATTTCTTGAGTGTGATAAATGTTGTATAAACAGTGTAAAAGAAAGTAAGAGAGTCAAAACCAGCACGTCATGCAAATTGTATTGATCACGAGGCCAGATGGGAAAACGAAACAATACCCTCAAAACATCGAAATTAAACAACAACAACAAAAAAATATAATATGAACAATGTGATCAGGCGACTGCAATATAAACAATATCTTGCCTAGGTAATACAAGACACCATGGAAGAAATACGAACACATTGTCCTGTCTAGGTAATACAAGACACCATGGAAGAAATACAAACACATTGTCCTGTCTAGGTAATACAAGACACCATGGAAGAAATACGAACACATTGTCCTGTCTAGGTAATACAAGACACCATGGAAGAAATACGAACACATTGTCATGTCTAGGTAATACAAGACACCATGGAAGAAATACGAACACATTGTCCTGTCTAGGTGATACAAGACACCATGGAAGAAATACGAACACATTGTCCTGTCTAGGTGATACAGGACACCATGGAAGAAATACAAACACATTGTTCTGTCTAGGTAATACAAGACACCATGGAAGAAATACGAACACATTGTCCAGTCTAGGTCATACAAGACACCATTGAAGAAATACAAACACATTGTTCTGTCTAGGTAATACAAGACACCATGGAAGAAATACGAACACATTGTCCTGTGTAGGTAATACAAGACACCATGGAAGAAATACGAACACATTGTCATGTCTAGGTAATACATGACACCATGTAAGAAATACGAACACATTGTCCTGTCTAGGTAATACAAGACACCATGGAAGAAATGAGAACACATTGTTCTGTCTAGGTAATACAAGACACCATGGAAGAAATACGAACATGTTGTTCTCTCTACGTAATACAAGACACCATGGAAGAAATACAAACACGTTATTCTGTCCAGGTAATACAAGACACCATGGAAGAAATACGAACACATTGTTCTGTCTAGGTAATACAAGACGCCTTGGAAGAAATACAAGCACATTGTTCTGTCTAGGTAATACAAGACACCATGGAAGAAATACGAACACATTGTCCTGTCTAGGTAATACAAGACACCATGGAAGAAATACAAACACATTGTTCTGTCTAGGTAATACAAGACACCATGGAAGAAATACGAACACATTGTCCTGTGTAGGTAATACAAGACACCATGGAAGAAATACGAACACATTGTCATGTCTAGGTAATACATGACACCATGTAAGAAATACGAACACATTGTCCTGTCTAGGTAATACAAGACACCATGGAAGAAATGAGAACACATTGTTCTGTCTAGGTAATACAAGACACCATGGAAGAAATACGAACATGTTGTTCTCTCTACGTAATACAAGACACCATGGAAGAAATACAAACACGTTATTCTGTCCAGGTAATACAAGACACCATGGAAGAAATACGAACACATTGTTCTGTCTAGGTAATACAAGACGCCTTGGAAGAAATACAAGCACATTGTTCTGTCTAGGTAATACAAGACACCATGGAAGAAATGCGAACACATTGTCCTGTCTAAGTAATACAATACATCATGGAAGAAATACAAAATAAAAATAAAAAATACAACATAAAAGACTTCCAGATTTTAGACAAAATAAAAAGCAGTTCAAATCGAATAGGCGTTGTTACATTCAGAAGTACATCTAAACTTGTCTCAAACTTCATGCAGTGAAGATATACCCGCGAGTCACACACAACTTAACCAGCTGTGCATTTTTTTCCTGGATAATTTCTTTTACTATGATAAATTTTAGCACATCTATAAAATTTTCAAACACCAAAAAAAAAAAATTACTACAAAATTAACCAAATCTGTTAATTTGGGATAACTTTTCAACACTTTTACTATTTGCAACACTTACCATATGTATCAGATGATATGTCCATATTGACCTCCATTTATACAAACGTTTCCAATATATATTTGCTATGGATATTCATGACCAATAATAAGCCTACATTCTACATTTTGACAGATTTATTAGTCTAGCCACCGGGTCTTATCATGGGATAAATAATGTAGTGTGCTTCTTGGTGGTGGTGGTGGTGGTGGGTATACGGATTGGATATGCATTTGAATATCGAGACAATGGCACGTTATATTGTTCACGAGGATATACCAAACTGTGTAAAGCATTGCGCCATAATTGACTGTGCAGAGTATTTGTTGCAATTATCATTCCAATTGCCCCTTTTAATTCGTTATCTCATTTACATGTTCCTATGAACTGACATATACTTGAGTTGAATTAATGTAAAAAAATATCAATAAACGTCAGATATAAATGTCAGCACTGGTCCATGCCAGCAGTTATCTAAAAAGAAATTTGAATTTTAAAAGTCTGTAAACGTCATAAAGGAGAACCTTGAGCATGCGTCAAAAAAGGCAATGAATCGCGCCTTCCTCCATTTCACCAAGGCGTATATGTACTCGTTTACATGTTGAATCCAACTAAAAACAGCATAGACCATGGTCTACCCTTGCTTAATGCGCCTGAAGATCAGCGTCTGCTTTGTTTGTTCTACTAATTACTTATAACAAACTGCTCCAACTTAGAACATTGTGCGCCAGTAGGTCTGGTATTTTGCCATACGCAGTTGGTCTCGGCCTGTAAGCGAATATGTACGGTATATTTAAAAATAAAGTGGGCGGTACAATTTTGACAGGTAAGATATGATAGAATATATAGTTTACCATGCATATTTCTAATGATGTATACATATGACCTGACATATTATTGTATACATTTATTGGCCACTTTTGGACTTTAATTCGAATTTGTTTACAAAAACATGTTTTATGGATTTAGTAAAAATCACAGGAGCTCGAGACATGATAGGCATCTCTGTAATGATGCAAAGAATTACTTTATTAGACGTTTGATAGGCATGTCTGCGATCATACACACATGACCTCATTAGATTTCAGGCTATTACAACTTTTTTTTTGTTAATGATTTCGCACGCCTTTGGGACATAGACAAACTTGTTTGTACGAGTACGATAAATCAGTTTGAGATGCATAAAGATTTTCTGACTTTTTCTCTTTTTTAAATCTCATTTAACTGATTATATTTACATGCAATTACACGAATTCTTGATTTTTTTTAAAAAAATCACTTAAAAGCTTTTTGGGACCTGCACCTTTATCTTGTTTTGACGGAAACTTTGTCGGAACGATTAAGTTAAACGACTTCTGTCGTCAAACGAAATTTGGCAAGAATTTTTATCCGTATGTAGACTTCTGTGTATTATAACAATATTTTGATCTGTTTAATACTTTTTTTTACCTTTTGTTCGCAATCTAATTGCATTACAGTTTGAAATACCGTATAAGTGAAAATTTATATTGATGTTTACTTTTGTGACTTTTGCGGATGAATTTTGGGAGTAGATTATTTCAAGCCACCAAGTGCCGAAAACAAACAAATAAATAAATAAATAAATAAATAAATAAATAAATAAATAAACAGATATAATTTTCCAAATTATAACTTCAGATTGAATTAGTAATGAGACTAGTTGCCTTTTATATGGATCATCAAAACCTTGTATTAGATATATACCAGATTTTATGAAGTCAACTACTTTTTTGTGAAAGAGTTATTATATCTGAAATATTTAACAGACATGGTTGGCATTTTACGGTGGATTTTTGGACTTTTACGGTAGATTTTTGGCATTTTATGCATTTTACAGTGGGTTTTTGACATTTTACGGTGGATTTTTTGACATTTTAGGTGTCAGTCTGGATCTTTCTTGTTTCTTTTAGAGTAGATAATTTTGAACATGCGCAAAAATGTTTTAAAAGTTCATATGTGTTACAAACTTTCATCATTATTAATTTTGTGTCACATTCATAAACTGCAGTGGTGCTGAGGTAAACAGACAAAATAAACGTGGGGACACGCCTCTACATTTGGCAAGTTACCGTGGCCATAGCAACATTGTCCGGACGCTCATAGCTTGGGGTGCCGACTGCAGTATAAAGAACAATATGAGCAGAATGCCGGCTGAGGAAGCGGAATCTGGCGGACATCCTGAATTAGCCCGGCTGATTAATACTAGTAAATTGACTTTCAATTTTTAATGATTTAGAATTTGAACTTCTCATTTTAGTATTACATTTTACTACATGACAAAAAATACAGGAAAATTAGGTAAAACTCAAACATGACTTGACACCTTTAAAATATTGAGTTAAGAATCAACGCCTTTTTGAGAGAATAATACCATTCCGTCAGTGTTTATGTCTGATATGAAAGCCGCTGACATCGATCTTTCATTGGCTCCTGTTAAACCTGTGCAAAATGTTGAATTCTTTTAAACTTTCGAACATGTGAAATTTCTGGAGGAATAAATCTCCTGCATTAATTTTTATCTCTGTTTTTTGTTTCTTTTCATTTCTAATGTCATCTCATAAAATATAAACTCTTCTAAATGTAACAAATTTATTCTATAATCAACAAAATGGCCTTTCAAGTTTAATCAGCTCTGATTTGTGACAATAATTTCATATAATAATTCACAAAGTATTGTTAGGTTAAACTCGTAATCCTTCTTCCGTAGTAATAATTATTTTTGGTTTAGGTGGGCTATTTATTTTTTTAAGCTGCAATTGTTCCTTTTTCAAGTTCTTCTTCTTAATTCATTCCGCTTGATTTCATTCACTTCCGGTGTTTAGCATGTTATGGTCATCTAGCTCCCTTAAGGAGACCCCATTATGAGAAGAACAAGGAAATAATTTTATTTATAGTAATTTTGCATTTACATAATAAGAAATATTCTATCACTGTATATATTTTATTGACTATGAACAATAAAATGATACTTACCTTTTAAAAAAAACATACATGCAATAAAGTACATACAATCATCAATGTATACAAAAATATATCATTATTAAATTATGTTGTGCACACAGCCGACATGAAATTATGAAACTGATATGGTTATATAATATACATGACGTTATGAAACTTTACAAGTAACATGCATGAAAATTATGAAATTGTGAAACTATGCTGTTTTATAACATGCATGAAAATTATGAAATTGTGAGACTATACTGTTTTATAACATGCATGAAAATTATGAAATTGTGAGACTATGCTGTTTTATAACATGCATGAAAATTATGAAATTGTGAGACTGTGCTGTTTTAGAACATGCACGAAAATTATGAAATTGTGAGACTATACCGTTTTATAACATGCATGAAAATTATGAAATTGTGAGACTATACTGTTCTATAATACGCATGAAAATTATGAAATTGTGAGACTATACTGTTCTATAACATGCATGAAAATTATAAAATTGTGAGACTATACTGTTCTATAATACGCATGAAAATTATGAAATTGTGAGACTATACTGTTCTATAATACGCATGAAAATTATGAAATTGTGAGACTATGCTGTTTTATAACATGCATGAAAATTATGAAATTGTGAGACTATGCTGTTTTATAACATGCATGAAAATACCAAATAATGTTTTTGTTTGCATAACAGGCATGAAACTGCTTTACTGTACTTTAAGGGGGGGGGATTAAAGGAATGAACCGAAATAGGTCACTCTATCCCCTTTGCGAGAGAACACCAGACTCTCAACACGTCCTGCAAAATCACGTAAGACTACACAAGTACGATTTGGTCACACATGAATAGGCCAGCACTAAACTATTAGCTACACAACCATTGGCTAAATGCCCACTTTGCTTGTTATGTATGCTTCCACAATTAAAGACCACATTTAATCAGATAAAAATGTCCTACGTTAAGAAGTCCTTAACGTGACAACCAAATCATAAGCGATTTCTTCTTTAAGAAAAAGGATCATACAAAGATACAACCATTTTTCACTTGTACTAAAAATATTTGTTATTCATATCAGCTTGTCAGCTCGGTCACATCATGACGACAAACTGAAAACATTCACTATTAAATCTGACAGCACTGTATCATGTCCAATTTGAGTGACATAAATGAGAATCTGGAAAACATGCAAGTTATTAACAAAGGAAAATACCGTGTCAAACTAAATTGACGGAAAAAGACGGATATAATTATTATGTACTAAAAGATATGCACTTCTAAAACATGAATTATGTCGTAATAGTGGTCATTCTCACGAGCGAAGCTTACATACAGTATACGTTTCAACCAAATTTGATAAGGAACATTCTGGCAAAACAAAAGGCTTTTTTAAATTTGAATAAATAATGCTGATCTGTTATCAAATAAATACACTGTTACTGATAGAAAAATTAAGTTATTAATAAACTCCTTTTCTAAAATCGTTCCACAAAATTTTATCCATTTTACCCGATTTGGAGCTAATGAAGATGATCTGTCCTCTAATATTGGCACAATTACTAACAATATTAATAACCCTTTCATGCCTTCTTTTAAAACTAAAAACGCTCAAAAATAAAAGTTAGCAAACTTTCATAGGTCTACAAAGTTTTACAAAATAATGACAACCCGCTATCAAACAGCTGCTGTTACTCAAATTGCGTTAAAATTTTCTTCTAAGGAACCCATCAATAGAATTCGATATTTGTTCAATCAAATAGTCCAGTATGAAGACCTATTTGGTTAATATCAATGACGTAATCAGCTATGACCATTGTTACTTAAAATAGAGATTCTTTTAAATGACTTGTCAAAAGCTGTCCAACAACATGACTTGATTTAATTTTAGAGAATATATATATATATATATATATATATATATATATATATATATATATATATATATATATATATATATATATATATATATATATATATATATATAATATAGTATAATATAATATAATATTTTCACTGTAATTAAAATCTTTAAAATAAATGTGCAGAAAGCTGTGTAACATAATTTTACTAATTTTGATCACATTTTAAAGAAAGCAGTTAGTGCATGAAACATATATGATCAAGATATTGTCAGAAAACTCTTTTTTCCTTATCTGTCGTCCTTTAGAATGTTACCAGTTTTACATGAAGTATTATATTGTTATATAAGACAATATATTGTTACATAAAGTATTTTATTATATGCTCATTTTTTCTCACCGTTAACTTTACATTTCAGAATCGTGCAGTATTTCACGATATAGAGCTCTCGCGCTCTCAATTCATACTGCATTCACGTGAATAAAGGAACTACTTTCGATTGTAAACAAACAATTTGTTTCTGAATGAACTTAATCATATGTTTAATGGACTGCCACATGCTAGCAGCTTGGCACACTCCACGTTAACTTTTTTTGCTTCAATATTTCAGATTTAGGATAGCTATAGACGTAGACAGGGTCCTTACAAATAACATGGAAATGACAAGGCATAAACTGTCTTCTTTAGCTGGTAATAAGAATGTCGATAATAAACTTACAGTTTTACATCCTAAATTTCCTCAAAATGTACTTTCTTAGTTCTGCAATTCCGAATTACATAAGCCATGTCATGAATTCTCAAGCTTGAATACACATTTTGAAATTGTACTGTAATTTCGAGTATATTCCAAGTGCAATCACATCCTCCTTACTGCACTCAAAATGGAATAAAAATAAAATTCCATAGCATCTTTTTGATATTGCAAATTAAAGACTTCATAATTTTCCAATATTATGATTTCAATAATTTAATGACAGAAGAGAACACATATGCAGATGTCAACACGCGAGAAGGGAGAACCTCGCTGCTTCAATCCGATGTATATTTCATATAGAATTGGCACAGACGCTACTGACTGAAATACGATGTACTTCATGTAGATAAATCCAGTCCATAATCACGAAATTTCGTCGAATACAAAAAAATATAAAAATCTATTAATTCCAGATGGAATGCAAAAGTCTTTGCAATGAGCATTCGTTCACAATATGACTCCAAATTTCAATTTTAAGTACACCAAAATGTCATTTTCTCTCGCAACTTATGTTTAGCGCGCGACCAGGTTTAAATTTATCTGGGCGGAGTTAACGTGCGCATTAATACTATTGTTGTGTAATAACCAATCCTCGCATGTGTATATAGTTTGGAATACAGCATACATTCAGTTATTTTGTTTATGTAGTGTATTTTTGTTTATATAATTAAGCCTTAAGTAGAACAAGAAAATGAGCATATAATGAAAAGGTTATTGCATTTGTATGAGAAAATATGAACACGTTTTGTTGGATGGATGTACTGCACTCCCAAGGTCGTTCAGTATACTCATCCGAAAAACTCGTTCATATTCTCCCATAAAAATGCAGTAGCCTGTTAAATATTGTTATATAAGACAATCAAATTTTTACAAGACAATCAAATATTTACAAGAAGTATTATATTGTTATATAAGACATATGTTAAATTTATAATGCTAATTTGTTAACCATTTTGTTTTGGAATTATTCTTGTTTTCAAAAGTATCAAATATAACATATAATATATATATATATATATATATATATATATATATATATATATATATATATATATATATATATATATATATATATTAAAGAATACAACTGGTTTTGACATTTTGTATTTCAAACGTTCCATTGTATTTTATGCAGTCTCCTGAATTTATGAACATTATTTTCAGAAATTTTCCTTCTGGGGTTGTAACATGTATTTAAGAGTTATAAACCTTCTACAAAATGAGCAAATATTTTTTATGGATGCAGTAAATTGGAATTTAAAAATAAATATAATAGTTGATTGCAATTTGATAATATTTAATTTTATAGTTAATTGAAATTTAATAATATTTAATATAATAGTTAATTGCAATTTAATAATATCTCATATAATAGTTAACTGCAATTCAACTTTAATTAATATAAAAGTTAATAACAATTTGTTGATAATTAATAAAATAGTTAACTGCAATTTAATAATTTCATTTAATAGTTCATTGCAATTTAATATTAATTAATATAATAATTAATAGCAATTTGTTTTTATTTCATTTAATACTTAATTGAATTTAATTTTAATTCATATAATAGTTAATTGAAATTTTTTAATAATTAATTGCATTTAATAATATTTAATGTAATAGCTAATTGCAATTTAATAGTCTCTAATAAAATAATTAATTTAAATGTAATAATATTTAATATTTTAATTAATTGTAATTTAAAAATATATAACATTTCATTTTAGGATTGCAAAATATGACAAGACAAAATTCATTAGAACTGAGAAAACAAAGTACAGAAAATGTTGATACACCAAAACAAAACGGGTACGCAGAGAATATTTTGTCTACAAATGATTTGTCTAGGGACAAAATAAATGGAACAAAGGTCAAAGGGGAAGATTTTATACGATACAACCAGAGCATGTCTGGATTTGTTCGTAGACCACAACCTCAGGAAAATGACAGTAATGGTGACGTTTTCATTAAGCATGTGCAGAAATATGAGCAAATTCTGGAAAAGAGTGAAGTGGACAATTATGACGATGTTGATGGAGGACTGCGAATAAATGAAAATCAACATCATATACCCCACCTCCATGTGCAGAAAAAGGACCGAGGCCATTCCAATTTTGTCTGTGATAGATATGAAATAGAAAATGGATGTAGAACTTCCGTGGCAGTTCAGGAAAGCGCGTATGCAAATGGAACATTATACACACCTTCTTCCTTAACGCAAAGATCTGGCCCGTCCCATGTGACACCTACATGGTTTTCTGGATCTGAAAGGTTTAATTCAGTAGAGGATACGTATAGCTCTTCAAGTTCTGGCTTGTCCTCACTATCTGGATACACTGTAAATCATTCTATGGCATCATTACCTGAGCCCACAACGTCTACCCGTGGATTGGTGGCTTGTATGGGCGACAACATATCGCGGCAGAATGATGCCTTGATTAATTTTGTTCAAACGCTTCAAATTAAATTGCTGGAAGCTAATCAGAGACTAGAAAAGAGTCAACAGCTGAACGAAGAACTGAAATCGAGACTCGTCTCCATGCAACAAGACAACAACAAGTACAAGGCCATTAATGCAACCTTGTTCAATGAAAATGCTTCTCTTCAAGCAAGTCTCCAAGAGCAATTTAAGGGCAAAGAAACAATGGAGCAAAGGTGTAAACAGTTATCAGATGAGTATCAAAGTTTGACAAAAGTAAGGCTTAAACCTTTTGTGTCGCCAAATAATTTTGATACAGATGACGCTTGGACTCATGAAAACTTCTTTACATTATTACTGGGGTCAGGGGAGGTAAATCTTTCTGAATCGGACAGTTTTGATAGTCGTTTGAAAAAACTTCTTGAAAGTCAGTGGCTGCAAAGAAAGAAATCAGTTCTATTGGATGTTCCTAATCGAGAGTGGGTAGTTGGTGAGGACTTTATTTTGTTAGAAGACAAACCGCTTAACCACATGAGAGAAGGACGGAGAGATGGGTATTGTTCCCTTGTCTTTCGGATCCGACACCTGAAGGTGGGCCAAACCCTAATACTCAAGGTAAACATCAACATTTTATCATTAATAATCAAATATTCCCTCAAATACTGTATCAAGGCCATCTGGCCATGAGTCTTATGAAAATCTTTCCAAGACAGGTCATTCAATTTCTTCCTATTCCAGTTATTCCTGTGATTCCTTATGATGATGCTATCTATTATGTACCAGTAAGGTTCTGTAATAAAGAGATGGACTCTCGTGATAGAAATAATCTACTAGACACATGCTACGTTTCTTGCATCAGCGGGAATTGAAAGAATAACCCAATCCCTCAAGAGGGAGTTCACTTATTTACGCTTTATCATTTGTCCGAGATGCCTTCTCTTTTCAATGGCCGCAGTTTTTTGTATTGCATAAAGTGACATTATTGCATACGTTTCTATCGAATATACGTCTAATTGTCGTATGCATGCAGACTTCGAATGACGATTTGACAAAAAAAAGAAGCTTTGCTGAATTTCTCATTCATTAAAATACGATGACTTTTGATTACTAAGTAGATTTGCCTTGTCTAACCATAGATTTTACACATTAACAACGTAAATGAAGACAATATGTATGTCAACCGCAATGTATACTATATTTGCCTTGAGGCAGAATGTGTATCACATCGTACACAAGAGCCACTTCCTTGCTATTGCATTGACTGATGAGATGGTGTTTTATTACTCCTAATCGACTGAAAATCTGTGTCACATCTTGGGCAAAAGTCCTTCCTTGCTATTTCTCAAACTTTGAATGGTGTGGCAAGCTGTTTTATCAACTAAAACTATTGACCAGTGGACTGCTTTCGGCTTTCAATGCGATTATGAATATAGTTGATTTATGCTCTTACATTTCTGTACCATTTAGGTTAAATTCTGAACAGTTACAAGTAACCTTCTTAAAAGTTTGATGAAATGAAATTGTCATACCTTTAGCTTACTTTTTATACCACCCTACCCCACCTAAATACTATTGTTTTGCCTTTTAAACGATGTTTAAAGTCTTGGAATAATATATCATACCTAGAAAATGAAATTGAATTCAGTTTGACCAGCTTTTTGGATGCTAATATTCCTACCTATCTACCTATCTACCTACCTACCTACCTACACACACACACACACACGCACACACGCATGCATGCAAGCATGCATCCATCCATCCATCCAAACATGCATGCATGCATGCATGCATGCATGCATGCATACATACATACATACATACATACATACATACATACATACATACATACATACATACATACATACATACATACATACATACATACATACATACATACATACATACATACATACATACATACATACATACATACATATTGTAATGTAACTTTGTTTGCTGGATTTGGAATTGTCCAGAATATGAGTTCAGTTTGTTTGACCTAAATGATTTTTTAAAACTTTTATTTCATTGATAAATAACTTATAATAGAAACACTGTATATGGTTGCTAATCTCGTTTCAAAATCAGTGACAGTTTTGGTAAACAACTTTTTTATTTATTTTTTTAAAAATCTTTCTCAAAGTAAAAATCAATACATTAAGTCAAGGTCATACCTAAATTACGTGACAAGAAGCAAACAAACATCTTTTTTTTCTCCAGAAGAATGACCCTCATTCTGGAATCTGTTTTGCGCCTTGGATATTGTATACCTATAACTGTTGTTTCATAAGGGTACATTCAATTGGGCTCCTAACAATTAACACGTTAAGTTGTACATGTATTATGTTGTGATCAGTTTGGGTTGAAAGTTGTATTTTCTTCAAAATATTAAATTCAAGTGTATCTTTTTCCTGGAAATACAAAAGTGCTCAAACAAAGTTCTTGGTTAAAGACATTTATAGGAAGTGATACTGAATTAAAATCTGGAATTATATTTTCTGTGATTCAACAAGAGAGACCACAACAGACGCCATCGCCTTTTATTTTGGATTTCATCGGGACTCGATCCCAGTTTAATTTTTAACTTTTTAATACCAGGACTTCAATTTTTAATTTTTGGATTAATCTTGGATTTCATTGTAGTTTAATAAATTATTTGTTAAATTTGTTTAAGCTTATTGCTTTCACTTTTTTCTGTTACTTATTTCACGAGCATTGACTCGTAACAATATATATATATATATATATATATATATATATATATATATATATATATATATATATATATATATATATATATATATATATATATATATATATATATAGACACACATATAACCTTTGAATAAGTAACAGAAAAGCCTGAACACAACAAACTTTGTAAAATTTAACAAATAATTTATTTTCCTAGAATAAAAAGTGAAAAATGTGATGAAGGAAAAAAAGAACTTACTGTTTTGCGAATTAAATCAAATATTGATCACTCATAATGCCCTTCAGCTGAGCTTTTATAATGTGAAGGATGTAATATTATGCCTCGGCATATTTTACTTTTTATATAGAGATTCCTCGTTTTAATAGACTTAAGTCTAGCAAATTTTCTAAAACTGTTATTGTAGTTCCCTTTATTATCTACACCGCATATTTTGTACTGTTTTTATTGTCCCCCCCCCCGTCTATATCTATGGAAGGAGCGTAACATCTATTTCCGTTCGATACGTCTTTGAATCTCATGTCTCGTCTTGTCCTGTGCTGGCCTGCTGCGTCTTGTCTTGGCCTGGCCTGCCGCGTCTTGTCTTGGCCTGGCCTGCCGCGTCTTGTCCTGCTTTGGCCTGCCATGTCTTGTCCTGCTTTGGCTTGCCGCGTCTTGTCCTGCTTTGGCCTGCCGCGTCTTGTCCTGGCCTGGCCTGCCGCGTCTTGTCCTGGCCTGGTCTATTTCATTCTGTACTGTTATCGTCTTGTCCTGACCTCGCTTGTTTCGTCTGTCGCAAATTTTGTTTCCGCTCAACAAATTCTGAACGACTTAATGTATAAAGATAAAATTTGGAATGACGCGTTGAATGTCGATTTTTAAATATTTTCAGCAAAAGTTTTATGCAGTCATGACCCCTGATTGAGTAATAACTTAAAATTCATTTTCGTTCCACGCAAGACTTGTAAAGGATTTGATGGAATTAAAATTTTACATGAAGAAGACACAATTCCATTTAAGTTTTTAAACATTTCCCCTGTTTCCCCTGTTCAAATTAGAACTTGGTTTTTCAACTTTTTTTTTACGCAAGAGACTACCTGGCTTGAATCAAATTTTTAATTAGAAATATTTGCATTAAGGTCAGTTGTTACGTTTTTCCTGCAAAGTCTTTTTAATTGTTCTTTTTACTTTTTTATCGTTTACTTAGTAATTATTTGCTAGTCTAGCCGATACCAAGAAGAAATTTCAGTGGTAATGTAGAAAATATTGTAAAGCTTTTACAGCTTTTATTGACACGAGATAAATAATGCATACTTGTTATATGTACTTTTGCTGTGTATAGGTCTAGCCAGTAATTTTTCTGCCCTAAAGGATGAAAGAAAAACAATGAAGAGAGAGAGAGAGATGATATACATTGATAAATTTACATTAGCTTTGAAAACATTGTGGATTCGTAGAGATCTTATCTGTAATAGAAAATTGTTCAGTTTCTTTGAGTATGAAATACGTGAGATTAAACACCTATTTGTATTATAGGATGAAAATGTAACGCCTTTATCCTAAAAGACAAAAATGATTTTTTTGCTTCGAAATAGAGAAAAATTATACACCTGCCAGGAGAAGATCATGTGAAAATAAATCTATGGATGAATACACTTATAAGGGTGAGCAAGGTACCCTATTTTTAATTTTCATCTTTTGTATGATTAGGTACATCGCATTTCAATTACCACTCAACAAGTTTTGTAGGAATTCATCGATTGAATCCAAATTGGATATAAATCTTTATACCGACAACGCTTGATCAAGTTTGGTATGGTCATTTATACTGACAACGCTAGATCAAGTTTGGTATGGTCATTTATACTTACAACGCTAAATCAAGTTTGGTATGGTCATTTATACTGATAACGCTAGATCAAGTTTGGTATGATCCTTAACACTACCCAAACCTAGGTCAAGTTTATTTTTTTTAATAAAGTTTATGGATGTTTTTCCCCATTTGACTTAGAACTTTGCCATTTAATTGCATTACATTGGAAAGGCATCTGTGGCGAATGGAAACAACGTTAGTTTTAATGGAAATCTGTGTTCAGGGACAAATGAGCTGTTCCAAGCACTGTACAAAACTCTCATCTGCGCTACTCTGTCATTTTTATGTCCTTTGAGAAATTTGTGAACTGCTAACTAGAGGTGATTTGATTAAAAACCCATCCACTCCCAACACGAGCCTCGCGTTGCTCTTGTTTACGTCGTCCACCCCAGAAGCAGGTTTTTATTTGGACGAGTTGTCCTTTCTCAGTTAGGCTAATTTCACTCAGGGGGCAGGGTCCAGTATTTATGTACAAATTTAATGCCGCAATCAGTGACCTAGTACAAAAAATCATAAAAAATCAAATACACAAGTGAGGTCAAGAATGTCCATATTTTGAGATACCTATATTAAAACAAAGCATAAAAATATTATCCACTTGACCAGAGAAGTCAGTGGCAGTTCATAGCAGAAGAAGTTTATGCACCCCAACCCCAAATTTATACCTGCAATTTTCATGTCCGAAGGTCATTTTTGACACCATGTGGTACTCACAGTGCAAACACAAGCCCTTTACCTAGATTACAATTCTGCCAAACAGTGTGTACTAAACAGGCTGATGCAGTTGAAAATAGTTGTCATCCAAGCCGTTTTTGAGATATGCTCCTTGTCCCAAACCCACATGTTTACTGTTACGAGAGGCTAGCTCTTCTTCGTAGACAACTATTGGTATTTCACTATCAACATATTGCAGAGTAACTATGGAAGGTGTACATGCCTGACATCAATTTCAAGAGCAACACAAGCCCGAAACACCTAGCTCACAAATATATCCATATATTTAATTAGTAGACAATAATTGCTGAAAAAGTCACACCATAGCCTTAAGTTAAGAAATTTGCCAGGGGCCAAAATACGAAACTGTACCCTGCCTCCTTAGGGCTGCTATCTGGGTGTTGAATCGGACTTGCTGTTTTTCTCTGGAGTCCATCTGCTGGTGAACTGTTCATTAGTATGCGCATATTCCAGGCACCGATGGTAAGGTGCGCCACGTAATCAGAGTAGTACTTTTAGGATGACGCTGTCGCAAAAAAAAAACCCCAACAAACTGATTTTGAACATTGGGGGAGGGGAGGTAAAATTATTAATTTTTCGTTTGACTAAAAGTATGATCGATCTGTGAGCTTTAAGTAGCTAATAAACTCAGTTTATAATAGTTGCATGTTCCACTGGGCACAATATTACATGTATTTGCTTTTGACTGGCTAGTATTTTTGACTCATCTCAAGCAACCTCGAGATTTTAAGCAGTAGTCGAAAGAAATAATAAGAAATTTATTAAAAATGAAATTCTCGTTTTATTGCATAAACTGATTCTTGTAGTGAAAATATTTACAAACATTTGTATATTACATTTGGATTTTGCTGTGCTGGAAATCAATTGGAATATCTAGGACCTTTTCCGTCATGTCAAGAAGGACACTACTAAAGCAATTCGCAGCTATTAAGAACTATATTTGGAACTACCTTTGTTCACATGGCACAATGTGGTGAAGGAAAGGGAACAAATGTCACATTCTGAACATTATCGACCTTTTCTGTGGTAACATATGTGGTGTACTCGGTTATAAATAGATTAGAAAAGCCATATAATTTATGTGTATTTTTTTTCCTGGCAACTATATCTGCGGTTATTTCTTGATTTCATGGGAATGGCAGTGATGTTCCGATTGTGTTATAAGCAGCCTGTTGAATGGTTTGATGATACATAAGGAACAGTATAAGAATAAAAAAATGAATACGAATTAGGACAAAAGATATAAATTAAGGTAAAAAAAGGATACGAATTAGGACAAAAAGGGATACGAAGTAGGGAAAAAGACATACAAAATAAGGCAAAAAGGAATAAGAAATAGGGAAAAAAGATAAATTAGGGAAGAAAGGGATACGAATTAAGACAAAAAGGGACATGAATTATGGCAAAAAAGCGATACAAATTAGGGAAAAAAGGGATACGATTTAGGGCGTATTCTTGCTGTTTTAAACATTTATTTATTACAATTTTATCAAAATGACACATTTTTAAAATCTGACAAACAGTGAAATTGCTCAAAAACAACATGTATTTTAAAAAGATGCTAATTATGTGTATTTTATATTTTTAAGTTATAAATCAGTTGCTAATATAAAATTCAGGGTAGATAAGTTTCAATCAATATTTCAGGAAAAATATTTTTAAAGCCGTAATGTCGCTTTTTATCATAAATTTGACCATTCTTCAGATCTAACAAAAGGTTAGAAGGAATGAAATGATTTATCAAAATAGCTGACACAAAACTGTTCTTTGAAATAATCAATATATTAGGTTTAAACTATATTCAAATATTCAGTTTAGAATTAGATGTACCACCTCTTAATTCACTTAACGAAGTCTCTCTTAACTCCGATCATCTTCCAGATTGCTCCAAACGTACTGATGTCAGACATTAGACAATTTCTGTTAGTGACTATTCTAGAAAGATTACATTAGAACGTGACACACAGCATTCATACGTGGCACACACAGCATTCATGCGTGGCACACATAGCATTCATACGTGGTATATACAGCATTCATACGTGGCACACTCATCATTCATACGTGACACACACATCATTCATACGTGACACACACAGCATTCACACGTGGCACACACACATTGAATCGAGAGCAAATAAATAGATGATAGCCCGCCTTTTAAGCGGATCTGAGAAGAAAAAGCGTACATTAGATAAAAATTAAACTGTTATAAATATTGGTTATCAGCTGGGACGCTGTAATATGCACTAATGCGCAAACTTGGGTTGAAGACAATCCTACGTTTGCAGCGGCCACTTCATAAAATCTTCTGGTATAGCTTTCGACTGAATCAGTTTACTCACTGATGTCGACGAGCAACATAGGAATAATTCTTACACATGTGAAAAATGACCGGGTTTCTCACTTTAGAGGGAGAAATTATATGGTTAATAACGTGAGGAAAGGTCGATATTATCTGATTTTAACGGAACCCAACGATATTTAGGGCCAATAACTTTTAACAGTCAGTAGTATCTAGATGATTTGGGTCATCCGACTCATCACACGTAACGTAACGGCAAAACTGGAATTTACTAAATGGCCAGGGGGAAAAATAAGAAAACTACCGACTGACGTGTCTGTAATATTGGACAGTTGAACAAGAAGTATATGTCTAAATGATAACATGTTTATGCCTTTTTCTATAGCATTTTAAAGTCACCGCGACAGTTAATCGTGACTTAGTTCCTTGGTACATGATGCATATATTTATAATTACATTACTATGACATATATGGTCGTTTAATATCGCTCATATGCAATATATAATACCCATTTTGATAATGCTGAATCATATTGATAGTCTCTCTCTTACCCAAACACACACACACACACACACAAACACACACAAACACACACACACATATATATTTTAAGTATTTTTTCTTGCCATAATTACCTTATGGGCAGTTTTAACACATGTTATAACACATGTTTATCTGGGAGAAGCAAAGACCCAGATCAGCGGTCACACAGTGCATTTGCATATCAGAGTTTATTCTTATTGGTCGGTCACAAGGAGAAGTAGACTGAACGACGTTGATCCTGAACGTTGCTGGTACATTATGTGACGGCCGATATGACAGCAGTTAGTAATCTGACCATATTCAATGATAGTTTCGTATTTGTATGCGCCAAGTGGCAAATAGAATCTGTCACATTCTGTAAGTTGTGTCTGTCAAAAATATTTTCATCAATTCTTGTCACCGTTACAATTGTCATTCTTTACTCAATACTGATTACATAAGGTGGAAGTTGTTTTGAAAATATAATGCGAATAAATATGACAAACTATATTCATGATGTAGGTACAGTTAGAGTGCATTTTTCATTCGCAGAGTTGGATCAAATTTCATGAGGTAACCGCCCATCATAAATATCACTAGCTGTTATTCAGAGTGATTAACTGATATGAGCTCGTATGTCATCGTTACATTCCAATGAAACGTAACTGTCAGCGTTTTGAATAATTATAGGAATCACGGTACTAATTCAGTTCCCATAGTAAACCTATGCAAACACCATGACATTAAAAATTCAATAACTCAAAATTTTGGAGACCTCATGATTAAACTTATATTTATCAGTATAGATGAAATCTGGAAGTCAGCTTCTGTGCAGAGGAAAGGATATGAGCCGCGGCATTTTCTGGAGCTGCATATGTTTGAGACATGTGCTTTCAACTCCGCACCAAAGAGTCAGGTGCTAATTTTAGTAACGAGTTTTCCAAAATCAAGACTATTAAAGATCTGAAATTCCATCAATAAAACAATGTCTATTTTTATTCACTTTCAACTAGGATAAGGTCTCAAAAGATTATTTTTTCTACAACATAACTTACATTATTAACCAAACATGGTCAGCCAAACCCGTATATACTCTATTTAAAGTTCACCCATTTCTAGGCTGGTTCCCATTTTTTAATACAATTAGTACCTTGTGTCCTATAGGGCGATGTATTCTGTACCCTCAGACCCAAATTTCTTCAATATATGTCTTGAAGTAAAGTCAAGACTTTTCACATCTGAGTAATTAATTTAAAAGCAAACTTAAATTTAAGCCAATGTTAGTTTTAAGCTAGGTCCAGACTTAAGTTTTTTTTAGCCGAAATCCAGACCTTGTCCTTCTTTCGCTGATCATCTCAATTGAGATATGTAATAATAATAATAATAATAATAATAATAATAATAATAATAATAATAATAATAATAATAATAATAATAATAATAAACTTTAATAATAATAAAAATTTTAATTATAATAATGGTAATAATAATTATACTACTACTACTACTACTACTACTACTACTACTACTACTACTACTACTACTAATAATAATAATAATAATAATAATAATAATAATAATGATAATGGTAATAATAAAAATAAAACAATAATGATAACAATGATGAGGATAATAATAATAATAATAATAATAATAATAATAATAATAATAATAATAATGATAATAATAATAATAATAATAATAATAATAATAATAATAATAATAATAATAATAATAATAATGATAATGATAATGGTAATAATAAAAATAAAACAATAATGATAATAATGATGAGGATAATAATAATAATAATAATAATAATAATAATAATAATAATAATAATAATAATAATAATAATAATAATAATAATAATATAATGTGAACTTAGTACAACGCATAATCGTCAGAAGCGCTATATTAAATAACACGTTAAAGATAAGCAACGACAAGCTTATAAAAATAAACACAACGAAATTACAAAAGAAAAACACGTTGACAGTGATTAAGGAAGTAAACATTATTGTTCTTGTACAGCTTTCTTATGTGTTGGTATGCTACAAGGATTTTTTTTTTCTTCTAAAATTTCAAAAGTCAACCTGAGAATTTCTTAAAAATGATATTACCTTTTCAATAAAAAAAAAATAAAAAATATATTAGATTTTCAATACAAAAGGTACTGGAGTACAATTAAAATGAGTTTTCATCATTTCTATTGTATCATCCTCTTGTACATCTCATTATCATCCGAATTATCCTTAACTAGGTAAAAACTCCATTTGAGAAGAACGTTTTAGATCTTGAGTGAAACTACGTTTGTTTTTAGATATTGAGTGAAAAGGGAGACTTTTAGATATTAAGTGAAATGAATGACTTTTAGATACGGAGTGAAACGGGGACTTTTAAAAATTGAGTGAAACGGGGGACTTTTAGATATTGATTGAAATTAGGGACTTAGATATTGAGTCAAACGGGGGACTTTGATATGCTAAGTGTAGTATAGAGGTATACCAACATTCTCTCAACAGAGCATGTTTTAAATGCAAACAACTTCACCTTACATAAATCACTCTCTCAAAAGTACATAATAACTGGTGAGCGACACCTAACCCTAAGTCATATTACATGTATACTTTTTACTACTGCAAATTGTCCATCTTTATTCAAAAAGGACATTTTGTTTACTAATACCAGATATGGTTAGTAAATGACCTTATGTACTGTACGGAATGTCATTTTGTAAACTCTTTAATGTTGCTTTTTATGTAGGATGCACAAATTCACTATTACAACTTCCTTAAATACTAAAATTTGCAAATATTTAAAGTGACAAAATTTTTAAAAGAAAACTAGATAAGAAAATTATCAAAATATCATTACGGCTAATCAAAATTATCGGGTACAAAACTATACAAGATATGAAACAATCGAGACAATGCATTAAATTTGAGTGAATAATTTCCACAAAAGCTAGGCACATGGTTGAAATGTTGTCTAAACAGAGACAGTTATATTTCATTTGATTTATAAGACAAGGTAAAAGCAATATACAAATAAATACAGTGGATTATGTTGTTAGCCATTCAAGCGATAATTGGCGCACATCTCCGCATGACTACCACTCCTGGTTTATTGTGACCTTTTGTCGAAGATCTCAAATGACAAATGACGTCAGGATTCCATGATCCATGATAGGCTGCCGTTAGAATCGGTTTTTTGACAGATGCGACACTGTCTATAATGTGATATAAATATGTTGACTTATGGAAGGCTGTCATAAGCGTAAGTTTTATATGGCGCATTTGTGGTTTTGTTTTGGTGTGTGTGTGTGTGTGTGTGTGTGTGTGTGTGTGTGTGTGTGTGTGTTAATATTTACATGTGAATAAAATCAGTTTCATGAAGGCGTGTATCACCATGACAGCTGACTGCACGTGCAGGCAACTAGTATATGTACTAAAGGGTGTTTGTTATATGTGCCCTCGCAGCATCGCAACCTGATGTCGCTTGAAGATGCTGATAAAACACTATCAAATTCATCAATTTCGTGTATCGATCTGGTAGTAAATAGGCATAA
This sequence comes from Potamilus streckersoni, assembly GCA_016746295.1. Lineage (NCBI taxonomy): Eukaryota > Metazoa > Mollusca > Bivalvia > Unionida > Unionidae > Potamilus > Potamilus streckersoni. The sequence goes on from JAEAOA010001201.1 coordinate 2,633,438, forward strand.
TAAAGACAAGAAGTTTAATTTGGGGAGTATAAAAAGTTATTTTCCTAAAATTTATTTATTTATTTATTTATTTATTTATTTATTTATTTATTTATTTATTTATCGATACAGCAACACATTTTATGTAACTGGTGTAGTTAGTTTTCATGCATGCGGTCACCAGTAAACAATTTTTTAAAAATGTATAATGATGTCTACTTTCGTAAAATACTTGATGTCTTTGGACCTCCAAATGGCGTCATTATGACATCATTAATATGAACCCAGTCACGAAATTGCAGACGAATCGTCCAGCAAAAAAAGTGAATGCAGATCGGCTCGTAGCAACATTATTTTTTTCTTATATGCATGCATAGAATGGCATATGTCATTACCCTCGTTGCGTAGCTAACAAAAGAGTGGTTCCGTATTTTCCGTGTTAACAATGGTCATGAAATCATAGAGTGAGTTTTCTCCTATGAAGGTTCATTGCAATACAAATTAATCATTAAAATAACTGGTTTGAAATGCATAATTTTTCTTCTCAAAATTTTCGTCTGCAGCTTCATAACTGTATATAGGCAACTATAGTCCGAATATATCAACCAGTTTGGTTGTAACACCCACCCACCACCAACTATTTCAATAATGGAAATCTTTAATGTGATAGTAAAGTGCAAGGAACTTAGTCAATTGATTCATTGATTTATATTTTTAACCTGACTGAGTAGAATGACCTATAACACCTAGAATGACCTATAACACCGTCATCGTCTGCGCGTTTCATGCTTAACGAGTTTTCAATCTAATAAACGGCTTGACACCCACTTCCAATTCCTGGACAGTATAGATATACATACATATGTCGTCTGCTTTCGATATTTACAATTTCGAATCAAGCAAAGGAAAAGAATGACAACAACAAGTTTGCATTTTACTTGGATTTAGCAAGCGGTTTAATTAATTTGTTCATATGTGCAAAGGGATCTAATTCCAAACTCAACGTTATGGTAATTTACGGAATTATCCGGCAGTAACCGATGTGATGAATTACGTCATGATGCTGTCTGATGGAAATAAACTAACCTATAGGGTACAGAATATGGCGCCGTGTTAGTATGGAAAGTCAGTTGAGCATGAAAAACCAACACAAACGCCGATAATTCCGTGCAACTAGTTTCGCATTTAATACAAGCTTCTTCAGGCACATAATATTTTGAAAGAAAGAAGCCGTCTTTATGTTTTAAATTAACAGTTACGTCATTACGCAACGTCTTAAATGATATACATCATCGTAACAATTATATATATATATATATATATATATATATATATATATATATATATATATATATATATATATATATATATATATATATATCCAATTAGTTTTATATAGTGCATTGGTATTAAGGCCATTAGGATACAAAGTATCTAATTTATGATTCCAATAAGTTTTTTTATGAGTTTGTTCATGTCTCCATGCACAATATCTATTGGCATGAATGAAAAATCGAGTACACAGTGAATAATGGCATTAAAATGTGTTGAAATTTTAGATGAAAACTGAGGATCTCTATATTTTTTATATGAAAGCAATAGTTATTTAATCTCTTAGAAATTTGTTGAAGTGTTTGTCCAAAATACTGCATATTACATTTTTTACAGGGTATAAAATAAATCACATCAGTTGATACGCAGTTAGTGTTATAACGAAGAGAAATTACCTCTTTTTTATTAGTGCTTCTGAAAGAAGTACTTTCTCATACGTTTACACATTGAGAGCAACGGTGTCTATTACATTTAGATGACGAGAATTGTCTTTTTTATTTTCTGTCTGTTTTGTTCTAATTAGAAAATCTTGCAAATTCTTGAGTCTTCTAGAAGCAAGAATTTGGTTTATTGTTGTAAACTGATTTTACGTTGTTTTTATTTGATAAATTTAGAAGACTCCAATATTTATTAATTATAAGGAATATATTAGGTAAAGAAGGATTATACGGTATCGTGAAAGGAATTATATTTTTCTCTATTGTACAATATGCTATAGTTTATCACCAAATGACTTCTTATGAAGTCTAATTGGTCCTAAATTGAACTGTGCCAATGTGATGTCAACTATGGCAGGAACAGCGGCCTTCTTTAACTCTTTTAAAATTCCTAATACTTCTGTATGAAAGTAGTATCACAATGGGAATTTTCACTCAAAGAAAGTTATGACGTATCCTCTGTCAGGTGTCTAGCTGATAATCAATATGGACACAACAGCGGCCATCTTGAAAATAATGCTATCGCTAGTCCTGAATGGATGGTTGCATCAACATGGGGTTTATACTAAACAACTGCTGGTGCTGTCAAGTTGGTCCTAATCGTTCCATTCAGACATCCAATATGTCTGCCATAGTAGCCATCTTTAAAAACTTATCACTATTTCACCTGAAATTATGGTCATGTCGGCATGATATTTTCACTGAAAGACTTCTTATGAAGTCAGTTTGGTCGTACAAGAAGCAGGTGCCGATCCCAACAAGATTGCCATGGTGGCCATCTTGAAAATCATGTTATCGTAGCTCCTCCAAAACGGAAAGTCATATCAACATCGGAAGACTTCGTTTGATGAATTCTTGGTCGATATTGAACAATACGATTAACATTAAATATGTTCACCACAGCAGCTATTTTGAAAATCATGATGTCACTGAAGATATATATGGTTTCAACACTCGTCTGTTAAAAGGAAGAATGGTTTTGTTTTTAATTCCTGGAAATTCTTTCATTCACTAGAGCACGAGTCCTTTCTATGGTCTCTTGTTTATGTATATTTTAAGGGTTTGTGCCATACACGAACAGTTATTAACTATGTGTGCAAGAAAATGAAACTTTACCTATTTAGAAGTATTTTTGTTGCTTACTTACATTGCAGCACATGGTGCTTTTTACTAAATTTAGTGTTATGCTTAAAGTCGTTTCTCTTCTTTAAAAAATAGTTGCACAACAAAATGTTATTTAAACTAATGTCATTAAGCTTAATGCAAGGAAGAAATACCCAAAAGCGGCATTAGCCCATGTACCTAAATGCATATCTCACACACAGTCACCTGTACTGCAGTTGAACTTCAGTTCTGTCTGCAGGCTGAGAAATAATACGACTACCACAACAAAGTCAGTGCGACCTAAATTTAATTAGCTTTTAACATGTCTGCAAACTTAACCTTCCAATAGGATACAAAATAAATGATGAATTTAATTAGCTGCATCCAGGTGAGCTACTTTTTATTCTTTACTCAAAATTGCTTATTAACTCAGGCGAGTTACTTTTACTCTTTACTCAGAATTGCACATTAATTCAGATGAGTTACTTTTTACTCTTTACTCAAAATTGCACTCAGCCTAAATAAATTATATATGTGTCAGTTGAAAAGGAAGGACAAATGCAAAAAAATGAATTGCTACATATGATTTGCTTTTTTATGAAACAAATATCAAAACTAAAATACGATGAGCAAATTTATATATATATTGCTGATTTAATTTGTCAATTTAATTATTTTATTTTTAATTAATTTTCTATTTACTTTTAGATGATGATTAATCGGCTGAATGTACAGTTCCAAAAGCACGGTGATGGCTACATCGATGCCAGCTTCGTTCCAGACTTTTTGATTCCCCTTTATCAGTTCCAACATCCGAACATTATCTCTATTTTACATCACTACAATGGATCGATAGGACGATTTAAAAAATTTGTAGGTTTCCTTATTCCACGAGCCACAGATGTGCCAGTTGACATGGCAAATAGAGCCACGTTTTTTGTAATGAAAGAGTATCCAATGACTTTAAAAATGTTTTTTGTGACATTAAGAGCTGCACATCCGGAGCCAAATAATGGACTAAGTTTGACATTTCTGTTACATTTGCTGTATCAGCTCTTGTCAGTGGTGTGCTATCTGCAATCTCAGGATATAATACACAGAAATATTAAATCTGACAATGTATTTTTAGATACACAACTTCGACCAGTTTTAGGAGAGTTTGGACTTGCACAGAGTTTACGTGATGTAGATCGCAATCCGCTACCGTTTAAGGCAGGACAGGAGTCATGTACGAATAGTTCTCAAGCCTGGACACCTGAAAATTCACGATTTAATAACACCGGACCATCAGTTTCACATGTAGTAAGTCTTATTTTCCATGGTATTATATAGAGGTAGTGGTATACAGTGATCTTTGTGCACGTCCGTCCTTCCTTCATATAATTAATTTTGTTAGCATAAGCAGTCCCACATATTTTTTAAATGAATAATGTACATACCATCAAAGCATTCCGAGTATTCATCTATCTGTCTGTCTGGCATTTCAACGCACCTACGCTTTCCGTCACCAAGATTGAAGCAAAATGCGTACCGAATTTGACTGATTGACAAAAGTAAAATGCTCCAATGCTTTCCATTTGAAAGCGGCAATTGTCACCAGAATATTCTATTCAAAGTAATATCAATTTTTGATATACCGGATACCACCCATATTAATTCGTTACTCGCGATATGTCGGCGTATTCTGTTCATAGCTTTGAAAAGATGTAATGTTTATTAATCGGGCTATGGAAATGAAATACATTACTTTGTTGTTGTTGATGGGTTTAACGCCATTTCTCAGCACACGATAGGCTATACATGGCGGCCAGTATTAATGGTGGAGGAAGAAACCGGAAAATCACCGGAAAGAACCACCGACCCACGAGAAGCTACTGGCAGGCTTTCTCACATATCCACATTCGCCGAATCTTAGATTCGAACCCACGCAGACAGAGGTGAGATGGCAATGATCCGTAACGGACAGCGCTTTAGACCACTCGGCCACTCGGGGCCCCACACATTACTTTGGACTGTTTCAGTCCTCAGTTAAGTCAAATTCATGTTTATAGATGGTTTTACAGCGTAACAGTGTCAATAAATGGTAAGAGAAATTAGGCACACTAAATTAATCATGTTAAAAAATGAGTAAATTTCAACATTTTTTTTATTTATAAAAAATTCTATTATGTTGAAAAGGGAACCATTAATGAATCGGATGTAATGTGTTTGCAACATCTCGTTTATGGGGACAAATTGCTACATAATTTAGAAACAGAATATGCGCCTGGGAATTTCTTGAGAATACCGTTCAAGCGGCAAGTTGACATTTTGAATAACAGACGATTTTGTACGAGTGGTTTCTTGCAAAACTGGAAACTTGGATAAAAGTGCAGTGTTGCTCTAAGGTATATATTTCCATTTTGTATATAATTTGTTTATTTGTATGATTAAAAAAATACATAATAAATAGGATTTCTGTTTACAAGTTGAAGAAGGTCATGGAGTGGGTTTTCATGTTGACATTTAGAAATCACATTTTCATATACAATTAGGGTAGAAATGTGGGACATTATTGTACACTTTATGAATATCATTTCCTTAATAAAAGAACGATCGTTCTTTATTGATACAAATCGGGTATTCGACCATAAACAACACATGATGCAATGTTTACAGAAATGTGGTATTGTTGTGCAGAATAACCCGACGCACAAAATTGGCCGACATAGTGACAGAGTTATCGCTGCTCCTCCATAATGGATTGATATCAACATGGAGTTTCATTGTACGACTTCTTTTGAATTTTTTTTTATCCTAAATATAAATGGCGTAATTATAATGTTCAATATGGCTGCCATCTTGAAAATCGTATCCTCAAAGAGTCGTGTACCCATAAGGCTTTTTCCACTAAACTTTCTATGACATCAACTTGGTTTTAAGTGAAAATGGTGCCTATTTGACGTTCCAGTAGTAAATATCGAATTTACAAAGATAACACTGAAAAAGGCTTGTATCCATGGACATTCCATTAGTAAGTATTGAATGACAAAGATAACGCTGAAACAGACTTGTATCTATAGAAGCCCCTCCCCCCAAGTGGTGGTCCGGGAAGCACCTTCAATTGAAAGGGTATGCTTTTAATATAACTATAAAGAAAATGTACATTGGACGCAGTGCGATTGTTTTGTTATTTTTAAAACGCTGAGGGGGACGGGCTGCCAGTGATCCGAACGCATGAATATTGTGTAATTCAAAATTGTTGATGCTTATACAACTGTTTAAACATTCAAAAATTGTATGACCTCATATGAAGCTGTAGGTTATTCATTGTAAATTATTAAATGACAATTTTTAAAAATATTTTTCTTACATTCTTTATATACATATTCATGAAAATGTATTTATAAAGAAATTTATTATTGCAGTTCAGCACACACAAAGTGTATTGACCCTCCACTCCTTTCTGTGCAGCTGCCACTGATTTACACCCCTACTACACTATATAATATCCAAGTGTTAAGGCGGAGTTAGGTCTAAGATACACTGTCCTGTCAGATGTTAGACTTTGATCTGTGACCCATGGAGTTGCCACCTATTGAAGTCTTTTAGATATATAGCTGAAAATACAAGATAATCCATAATTTTATTTGGCTAACTAAACTCACTGCTGTGGAGTCTAGTGTAACTTACACCTGGTGAGAGCATTGCAGCCATAATCAGAAAATAACACATACATCACTTAAGTACACTCAAATAACCATATACCAGCATGATTATAATATTGTCAGTCAACTTTGCATTGCTGCTCAAAATTCAAAAGAGAAATAATTGATTTCAGATGAGTCTCACGGACATGTATGACAGGGAGGACATATTTGCTATTGCTCGGATGTTTTGCAGCCTTCTGAGGCTGCAGGCGGATGCAGAAGATAATTTGACCGGGTCTTCAGTCACCTTTCCGCACTGCAGTGACAAGGATATCCGCATGCTTCCATCTACGATTCCAGTAGGTGTCCGACACATTTTGAAGCAGCTGGTTCAAGAGAATCCTGCGGAATGCATAACAGCCAAGAGAGCTTTACTTAGGTACACCTATTTTGTATTTTGCAGGACACTTGGAATTGTATATGCAGATAAGCAGCATGTTTGGAATGTCCCATTATGTAAAATACATTGTATTAAAATTTATAGTATGCAGTATTCTTCCCAGCCAATAAGCTGTAATTTATAGTATGCAGTGGTCTTCCCAGCCAATAAGCTGTAATTTATAGTATGCAGTGTTCTTCCCAGCCAATAAGCTGTAAGCTTATAGTATGCAGTGTTCTTCCCAGCCAATAAGCTGTAATTTATAGTATGCAGTGTTCTTCCCAGCCAATAAGCTGTAATTTATAGTATGCAGTGTTCTGCCCAGCCAATAAGCTGTAATTTATAGTATGCAGTGTTCTTCCCAGCCAATAAGCTGTAAGCTTATAGTATGCAGTGTTCTTCCCAGCCAATAAGCTGTAATTTATAGTATGCAGTGTTCTTCCCAGCCAATAAGCTGTAATTTATAGTATGCAGTGTTCTTCCCAGCCAATAAGCTGTAATTTATTGTATGCAGTGTTCTTCCCAGCCAATAAGCTGTAATTTATAGTATGCAGTGTTCTTCCCAGCCAATAAGCTGTAATTGTCGCCTAATAACTAAGATAATTTAATTTTGTCTAATAATTGATGTTGTATTTTAATATTTTCGAAATACACTACCTTTATTGTTATCTTCGTTACGGATCTTCCTGTAATGATTTGTTTTCACTTGTCAGCAAGTTTTGGATAATATATGACAATAAATTTGCCAAAAATTTGGCAGATGATGCGCTGATTATAATTGCATGTCCCTCCACACACACACACACACACACACACACACACACACACACACACACACACACACACACACACAAATACACTGAACGGAAATTTTGCATTTGATATAATGTTTGTTTATGCTTGATATTAAAAAAGTCACAACCTAAAAATATTGATTCTCTTCTTATCAAAGACATTTTTAAATTGGCTTTAATTCTTGGAATACATATTTCTTTGCATTATATTTTGATGTATTGCCTAAACATTTACATGTTGTTTTTTGATAATATTGCTATTGCCCTGGTCTAAAGTTGACCAATTTGTCATGAAGTTCCAAACTTAAAAAAAATATCTGATTGGCTGACTTTAATTAGACTTTTAACTAATTAGACTTTTGCCTAATTAGACTTTTGCCTAATTAGACTTTTACCTAATTAGACTTTTGACTAATTAGACTTTTAACTAATTAGACTTTTCAGCCAGTTAGAATGTTAGGTTCTAGACTTGAGGTAAAGTCAAGAATAACATTCTATTGGTGAAAAAATAACCTTTTTTTATTCTCTCTTGAACAGCACAGGCATGATACTGTTTGCCCCACCCAAGGCTACAGTGACAAACCCGGAGGATGCACACCACTATTGTCAGGCCAGGATGCTGAAACTTCTGGCCATCAGGAAAAACTCTGAGTAAGAGATCAAAGAACTTTTGAATATTCAACTTCATGTTTTATAGACATTGTAGGGATATGACTGAAAAAATTGTTAAAGCTACTTTATAAATCCAAATCTCACACACACACACACACACACACATACACACTTATAGACAGGGGTGAATGTTAGAGGTTAGGGATGACTGTCAAAGGTTAGGGGTAATGGTCAAAAGTCAAGTTTATCTGAATCTAGATCTTGTAAGAGTGGAATAAGTTTTTTAAAAAAGGAGAAAGGCTAATTGTCACATTTCAGTTGTAGACCAGTTTAAATTGGATGAAAATTGGTGAACTTGCTTTAACTGGACAGAACAAGTTAAGTGGATCTCATTAATACATTCATTCACTTGATTGACAAGAGGGATTACTAATAATTGGATATTTTCAAAAATATGTTTCATAAAATTGGTATGAAATGATTATTTATGTATTACCAATTATTTTTATGCATGTATTTAACTATTTTTGTTTGTTAACAGGATCAGCAGCCCAAGCTCAGGTCATGTGTTAACAATGTCAGAGAGTGTAAGAGTGGTAGGACCTGAAATAGAAGCAGACTTCATTTCCAGAATATCATTTGTAGAATTCTGGGAAATTTATCAGTACATGAATAACCTTGACCTTCTTCACACTGAGTCTCATAATACAAGTTGACTTCCATTTTATGCTTTCTAAGCAAATTATATAAATCTCAGTCCTTGTGTGGAGATGGATATGAAAGGAAGATGCAATAATTGAATAACCTCACTGACCAGTCTGGCCGATGAAAGGACAGCAAGAAGGACAGGAAGATGACCATTCATACATAATCTTGTCAATCTAACATAAATGTTTTGGACACTTTATACCTGATCTACAGAATTTCACTGGTCACATTCATTTCCATGCATGGCCTCATATGATGCTTGGTTGAACTGAAGCAAGATTAATGAAACAAAACTCCATATGACTAGCTGTTCAAGCTAGGCTTGTAGTGGTACAACATTCTTTAGGAAAGATGGGATCAGGATTTAAACTTTGGACCACAAGACATTGAAGCAAGAGCTATGTCAAGTGAATAAATAGAATGGATATATCTTTAGAATAATGTTCCTCAGCAAGGATAGTATACACATTGAATCCATTACTGACAAAAATTAAAGCTGCAAAAGATTGTTTGCTTCGACCTTGCATTCCATGCTAATTTGTACTTGGGTTTTGCAGAACCTTGCATTCCATGCTAATTTGTACTTGGGTTTTGCAGAGCAAAGGACAGGTGAAAGATCCATTGGCACAAGATGGGTAATGCATTTACTGAGCAAGCATGATTTTATGTCAGTTGTCCAGAAAATGATCTCAAATATGAAAGATAATTTTGGATTCTGTGCAAACTTCTGAAAGTGTGAATTCAAAAAAGTCGCAGCAGTTTACCAAGTAACTGGCAAGACAGTGTGAATGATCATAGCAGAAAAGAAATGGAAAAATATAATTGGTTGTCAAGATGCTATGAACTACTGTAGCAGGAAAGACATGGGATGCTGTCAGTGGTTGGCCAGGCTGAACTGCCATATCAGGAAAGGAATTGAATAACATAAGTGATTGGCAGAACTGTAAATTACTATGATAGAAAAGGAATGGAATAACATTAGTTTTTGGCAAGATCAAACATCCAACTCACAAATGGGAATGGAATAACAGCAGTAATTTACAAAACTGTGTGAACTACAATAGCAGGAAAAGAATGGAATAACATTAGTGATTAGCAAGACTATGTGAATTCCCATAGCATAAAAGTAACAAATAATGTAAGTGGTAGGGAAGACTGTGAATTACCAGAGTAGGAGAGAAATGGAATAACATTAGTGATTAGCAAGACTATGTGAATTCCCATAGCATGAAAGTAACAAATAATGTAAGTGTTAATGTAATACTAATGTAAATGACTGTGTGAATTACCAGAGTAGGAGGGGAATGGAATAACATTAGTGATTAGCAAGACTATGTGAATTACCATAGCATGAAAGTACAAATAATGTAAGTGGTAGGGAAGACTGTGAATTACCAGAGTTGGAGAGGAATGGAATAACATAAGTGATTAGCAGAACTGTAAATTACACAGCAGGAAAGAAATGTAATAACAAGTGATTGGCAAGACTGTGTGACTTACCAATGATGGAAAGGAATGGAATAACATAAGTGATTAGCAGAGCTGTAAATTGTCATTGTAGGAAAGGAATTGAGTAACATTATTGATAGACAAGACCAAACTTCATGGCACAAAAGGAATGGAATAACAGCAGTAATTGGCAAAACTGAACTACAATAGCAGGAAAAGAATGGAATAAGTGATTTGCAAGACTATGTGAATTACCATAGCAGATTAGGAATGGAACCAGTCAGGGTGGTCCAACATGATTAACACCATAGGCCACATGGACCAAAAATTTAAAATCCATGGGCCATACATGATATATATTGATATACATGTAAAATCCATGGGCCATATATGATATATATTGATATACATGTAAAATCCATGGGCCATACATGATATATATTGATATACATGTAGAATCCATGGGCCATACATGATATATATTGATATACATGTAGAATCCATGGGCCATATATGATATATATATTGATATATATGTAGAATCCATGGGCCATACATGATATATATTGATATACATGTAGAATCCATGGGCCATACATGATATATATTGATATACATGTAAAATCCATGGGCCATACATGATATATATTGATATACATGTACAATCCATGGGCCATACATGATATATATTGATATACATGTAGAATACATGGGCCATACATGATATAAATTGATATACATGTAGAATCCATGGGCCATACATGATATAAACTGATATACATGTAAAATCCATGGGCCATACATGATATATATATATATATATATATATATATATATATATATATATATATATATATATATATATATATATATATATATATATATATATATATATATATATATATATATATCATGTATGGGCCATACATGATATATATTATAGTAATTATACTATAATTACAAGAGTGATTATTTTTGTATTAGTGCAGGCAGTGCCAGATTTAGGACAAGTGAGGCCCTGTGGTAGTTAAGTAATGAGGTCTCTGACTTGGGCCCTGAAGTAGGTAATGCCAAGAAGATGGGCCTCCTGGCCAATGGGGGCCTTGTGCTTAAGCACACTTAAGCACATTGGTAAATCTGGCACTGAGTGCACTGAGTGCAGGCAACAAAAGAAATTACCTACAGACCTGTAGTTCATCCGCCCTGACATAACTGATTGGCAAGACTATGAAATAGAATAGTAGGAAAGAAATGGAAGAACAATTATCATGATACATTCATTAAGGATCAAACTGAGGTTTACCGAATTGAAAAGTGACTGCTCTACCAGAAGGCATCTAGTTTAATTAAACACCAACCACCAGACTAAGTTTAACCCATTTTCTGTTGAGGCACATTAACATGTACATCCGAATCCACATTGCATGCTTTCAAAAGATCTTTGGAATATCAAGGAAGCTTATACCTTTGGGTTATTCATCGGTTATGTTTACATGGTGCATGTTAAAACACAAATGTGTAGTTCAGTGTCTTAAGTCTCAGATTGTCTGCTGGAAGATTGTTTCATCCTCATTGGATGTCAATTTCATCCTCATTGGATGTCAATTTCATCCTCATTGGATGTCAATTTCTTGATTATCTATTTGAAAATCTTTCCAGTTCCTTAGTGTCTCCTTTGGAAAATAGTAATTTGAGAACTTTATACATGAGGACCTGCATCAAGAGATACCTTTATACTAAATGACTCTTGCTTGTACAAGACAACATGTATACATTCTAAAGTTTACTCCCATTTTTGTACTTCTAGATGAATTACATCTGTTAATCAAGGATAACATTTTACAGGATCTTGAGTATCCATCACATTTTATAGGCCACTGAGTGACCTTCACATTTTACAGGCCCTTGAGTACCCATCACATTTTACAGGCCCTTGAGTATCCATCACATTTTACAGGCCTTTGAGTATCCATCACATTTTATAGGACCTTGAGTATCCTTCACATTTTACAGGCCATTGAGTATCCATCACATTTACAGTCCCTTGAGTATCCTTCAGATTTTACAGGCCCTTGAGTATCCTTCAGATTGGATAGACCACTGAGTGACCTTCACATTTTGAGTAACTTTCACATTTTACATGCCCTTGAGTGGCCTTCATATTTTACATGCCCTTGAGGATCCCTCACATTGTACAGACCATTTAAAAATCTTCACATTTTAAAATCCATTAAGTGACCTTTAAATTTTGTAGCTCATTGAGTGACCTTCACCTTTCATAATGCCATTGAGTATCCTTCACAGAAATGTTAATCTGTAGCGATTTTGCCCTTCATGATCATGATCAGCTGTGTTCATTTATTGCTATAGTTTGTGATGTAATTCTCATATGAAGTGGAGCAAGACCTGACATGAATGAACAAATCATTAGAATGATGCTGTCATATGAAATCATGACAGATTAAATGGACCAAGTCAGCCATATAATGCTGTCATGTAAATTCATGACAGATTTGAATGGACCAAATCATCCATATAATTCTAACCTGTGAAATCATGACCGATTTGAATGGACCTAATCATCCAAATAGTTCTAACCTGTGAAATCATGACAGATTTGAATGGACCAAATCATCCTTATAATTCTAACCTGTGAAATCATGATAGATTTGAATGGACCAAATCATCCATATAATTCTAACCTGTGAAATCATGACAGATTTGAATGAACCAAATCATCTATATAATTCTAACCTGTGAAATCATGACAGATTTGAATGGACCAAATCATCCTTATAATTCTAACCTGTGAAATCATGACAGATTTGAATAAACCAAATCATCCATATAATTCTAACCTGTGAAATCATGACAGATTTGAATGGACCAAATCATCCATATAATTCTAACCTGTGAAATCATGACAGATTTGAATGGACCAAATCCTTATAATTCTAACCTGTGAAATAATGACAGATTTGAATGGACTAAATCATCCATATGATTCTAACCTGTGAAATCATGACAGATTTGAATGGAACAAATCATCCATATAATTCTAACCTGTGAAATCATGACAGATTTGAATGGACCAAATCCTTATAATTCTAACCTGTGAAATCATGACAGATTTGAATGGACTAAATCATCCATATGATTCTAACCTGTGAAATCATGACAGATTTGAATGGACCAAATCATCCATATAATTCTAACCTGTGAAATCATGACAGATTTGAATGGACCAAATCATCCTTATAATTCTAACCTGTGAAATCATGACAGATTTGAATGGACCAAATCATCCATATAATTCTAACCTGTGAAATCATGACAGATTTGAATGGACCAAATCATCCATATAATTCTAACCTGTGAAATCATGACAGATTTGAATGGACCAAATCATCCATATAATTCTAACCTGTGAAATCATGACAGATTTGAATGAACCAAATCATCTATATAATTATAACCTGTGAAATCATGACAGATTTGAATGGATCAAATCATCCTTATAATTCTAACCTGTGAAATCATGACAGATTTGAATGGACCAAATCCTTATAATTCTAACCTGTGAAATCATGACAGATTTGAATGGACCAAATCATCCATATAATTCTAACCTATGAAATCATGACAGATTTGAATGACCCAAATCATCTATATAATTATAACTTGTGAAATCATGACAGATTTGAATGGACCAAATTTTGCATATAATTCTAACCTGTGAAATCATGACAGATTTGAATGGACCAAATCATCCATATAATTCTAACCTGTGAAATCATGACAGATTTGAATGGACCAAATCATCCTTATAATTCTAACCTGTGAAATCATGACAGATTTGAATGGACCCAATCCTTATAATTCTAACCTGTGAAATCATGACAGATTTGAATGGACCAATTCATCCATATAATTCTATCCTGTGAAATCATGACATTTGAATGAACCAAATCATCTATATAATTCTAACATGTGAAATCATGACAGATTTGAATGGACCAAATCATCCATATAATTCTAACCTGTTAAATCATGACAGACTTGAATGGACCAAATCATCCTTATAATTCTAACATGCTAAATCATGACAGATTTGAATGGACCAAATCATCCATATAATTCTAACCTGTGAAATCATGGCAGATTTGAATGGACCAAATCATCCATATAATTCTAACCTGTTAAATCATGACAGACTTGAATGGACCAAATCATCCATATAATTCTAACATGTGAAATCATGACAGATTTGAATGGACCAAATCATCCATATAATTCTAACCTGTTAAATCATGACAGACTTGAATGGACCAAATCATCCTTATAATTCTAATATGCTAAATCATGACAGATTTGAATGGACCAAATCATCCATATAATTCTAACCTGTGAAATCATGACAGATTTGAATGAACCAAATAATTCTTATAATTCTAACCTGTGAAATCATGACAGATTGAATAGACCAAATCATCCTTATGATGCTGTCTTATGAAATCATATGACAGATTCTATTGCACCAAACATCAAGTGTATCATGCTGTTGTATGAAATCATCACTGGAGATATCATTTATGTCGAATGAAATCATGTGATCTGTGATATACTGCCCATAAATAAACCATTTATTATAAATAAAGGTGTCCCCAGAGTGCATTTTGGATAGAATAGCAGGTGTTCCTTGGAGATCCCATTTCATGTGTACTTGACTTTTATTATGCATTATCTTCAAGTGTGTGTGAATTTATTGTAATTGTATAAAAAATAAAGTCCTACCTTTCAGTGTGCATTGTTCTCTTGGAAATAACAATATATTAACAGATATTAAAACAATAAGCAAGTGTTCCAGATATTCAAATGGGCAATAAACTAGTTTTGAGTTTGGCACAACTCTAGATAATGTCATACTAGTTTTGGAGTTTGGCACAACTCTAGAGAATGTCATGCTAGTTTTGAGTTTGGCACAACTCTAGAGAATGTCATGCTAGTTTTGAGTTTGGCACAACTCTAGAGAATGTCATGCTAGTTTTGAGTTTGGCACAAGTCTAGAGAATGTTATGCTAGTTTTGGAGTTTGGTACAACTCTAGAGAATGTCATGCTAGTTTTCAGTTTGGCACAACTCTAGAGAATGTCATGCTAGTTTTGAGTTTGGCACAAGTCTATAGAATGTTATGCTAGTTTTGAGTTTGGCACAACTCTAGAGAATGTCATGCTAGTTTTGAGTTTGGCACAACTCTAGAGAATGTCATGCTAGTTTTGAGTTTGGCACAACTCTAGAGAATGTCATGCTAGTTTTGGAGTTTGGTACAACTCTAGAGAATGTCATGCTAGTTTTCAGTTTGGCACAACTCTAGAGAATGTCATGCTAGTTTTGGAGTTTGGTACAACTCTAGAGAATGTCATGCTAGTTTTCAGTTTGGCACAACTCTAGAGAATGTCACGCTAGTTTAGTGGCCAATTTTGTAACAAGAGCTAGTAATCATCTGTGATACGATTTTAAACTTGCTATCCAACAGCAATTTATACCAGCTGTTTTCTATTTTAGTCAAAAACAATTTCAGTTTGAAATGAATTGTTCAAAATATTTCCATTTTAGTATTTTATAAATATAGTGGCCATTATAAGAAATTGAATCCATGCTTAGAATAATTCCGTTCTGTGAAAGGATTATGGTGGATGAAGATTTTTCAGGGATACTTTCACAAAATTGCAACCATTTTGGAGTGCACCTTCTGACTGTATGGGTTTTCATCTGTGTGATAAATGTTATGGTGTCTCTATTAGATACAATATTGTTGTTTAATAAAAGTTTCCCATGTGATAAATGTTATAGTCTCTCTATAGATACAATATTGTTGTTTAATAAATGTTTTACATGTGACAAGTACACGCGATGCAACCAGAACATTCTTTGCTTTACACAAGATGGATGTGGTCTGTTATCATGTTGTTTTTTTTGCAGACTATTGGAAATGTAACATATTCCTAGCAGAATATTGAAAATGTAACATAATCCTAGCAGACTATTGGAAATGTAACATAATCCTAGCAGACTATTGGAAATGTAACATAATCCTAGCAGACTATTGGAAATGTAACATAATCCTGGCAGACTATTGGAAATGTAACATAATCCTAGCAGACTATTGGAAATGTAACATAATCCTGGCAGACTATTGGAAATGTAACATAATCCTAGCAGACTATTGAAAATGTAACATAATTCTAGCAGACTATTGGAAATGTAACATAATCCTAGCAGACTATTGAAAATGTAACATAATTCTAGCAGACTATTGGAAATGTAACATAATCCTAGCAGACTATTGGAAATGTAACATAATCCTAGCAGACTATTGGAAATGTAACATAATCCTGGCAGACTATTGGAAATGTAACATAATCCTGGCAGACTTTTGGAAATGAAACATAATCCTGGCAGACTATTGGAAATGTAACAATCCTGGCAATGCTAACCATATTGCAAATAGATTGTAACATATTGCTAATAGATTGTAAACTTTATTTCATTTAGGTGCATCATGCTTGTTTTTTTACAAAATAATGTAATAATAATGTAATAATAACATGTAATGAAAATAATTATTGTGGAAAAATATCAGATTATTTACCATCAACAGCTCTAAGTTGATTACTCATAATGGTTAAGGATTCTTAGTGTTTATTCATTCGATAGAGGATATGTGATTTTCTGTGTGTATTTCTGCAACAGTGTACAGTGAGTAATGAAGCATTTGTTATGATCCGGTAGTGAAATCTGACCCAATGCATGGTGCTTTGTTTATAAATCCAGCCAATAAAAAATGCAGGGTAACCTATGACAAGATTTTAACTGTGAGTTTATCTTTGCATGTACTTTAGATATTATTTCTTATCATTTGGACACACTGAGATACAAATGTAGAGAATATATAGTGAAATTAATTGTGACTAGAGTTCAATATAAAATGAATTCTCATTGCAACTCCCACCCCACTCCAACAAAAACAGAATCAGTGATAGAACTCATTCACCATTTATTCTTACTGGAATATTGTTACATAAAGTTATCACCAAAGTAATCGGATCTGAGGTCTCTCTGTATAGTTTTGTATTTTGACACCTATATTGTTATGGTAGAGAGCATGAGCCTGAAAATCACCGGTCTTGTTTTTATAAATTTATACAGTACAGGCTTGAAAGTGGCTTGGTTTGTTTGGTAACTGCCTGCCATGGTTAGACTATCATTGGAGTTCAAATGCGTAACTGGGACTGCATATCAAAAGTTAGCTTCTTTTATGTATTTATGTATGTCTGATACGTCAGACTTTATACATCCAGAATTCCTACACGGACTCTTTGAGCCTCCTTATCGAATTATTTTCCAATAGGTCCTTAATTTTAAAAAATTGAGCATAAAAAGGGGGGGTTAGGTAGAGTTGGTTCAGTGTGAAAGGTAGCTATGACATCTGATCCTATACCTTGCAGTGGAGCAAATAAAACTATTTATCATAGATAAAAAAATGCCTCTTGTTCAAATCTATTAAGTGGAGTAATGTTTTGTATTTTATTATTATTAATAATAGGTCAATTGTATTGGAATTGTTATGCGAACCACAAGAAGTGATGGGGAAGGGCACCTTAGGCAATTTGAGTTTATTTAACGAAAAACGGCATATACTATTAGGCAATATGTGAATTTTAACATTATGTGCAATATGAATTTATATAAGGAAAAAGGTGGCCCGGCACTATAGGGCAATATGGGATTTTAACATTGTGGGCAATATGAATTTATATAAGGAAAAAGGTGGCCTGGCACTATAGGGCAATATGGGATTTTAACATTATGGGCAATATGAATTTATATAAGGAAAAAGGTGGCCCGGCACTATAGGGCAATATGGGATTTTAACATTGTGGGCAATATGAATTTATATAAGGAAAAAGGTGGCCCGGCACTATAGGGCAATATGGGATTTTAACATTGTGGGCAATATGAATTTATATAAGGAAAAAGGTGGCCCGGCACTATAGGGCAATATGGGATTTTAACATTGTGGGCAATATGAATTTATATAAGGAAAAAGGAGGCCCGGCACTATAGGGCAATATGGGATTTTAACATTGTGGGCAATATGAATTTATATAAGGAAAAAGGTGGCCCGGCACTATAGGGCAATATGGGATTTTAACATTGTGGGCTACTTGAGTGCAATAGGAAATGTATATGGATTGGGTCTGTACAGGGACAAGAGGAATTGATGCCATGGTACTGGACACTGAGGAAGCAATGGTAATAGTGTGGCAAGGGGCTTATCTGAATATGTACTACTGTAGGGACAAATAGCGACAGATAGAGACGAGGTTAGAGACATGGACATACATAAATTTATGGATATAAGTCTGTCACACAAACAACTATACAACTGACTAAAAAAATCTTTAGGCAATAGAGAATCTTTTTGAGTCAATGGAGTGGTTCTGAATAGGGCCTTTGTTTTCTAACACCAGTTGGTTAACATCTCACAATTTTCCTCGTCTGGACCTTAGTTTAAAACTCTCTTCAGGCAGCCAGCAAAGGAGTTAATGTTTATAGTCACATTACTCCACATCACACAAAATAAACACTCATAAGTGTAGGGACAAGGGGTTTGTTTAAGGAAAATGCACATAAACAAAAATACACTCGCGCTCATGCACACAAATACACACATACACCGTACATGCTGACACAAACAAAACTACATGCACACAAAGCACATAAACAAAATACACACACGAAGGCACACCCACACAAACAAAACTAAACACGTAAATGCTCGCAAACAAAAATACACATACGTGCACCCACACAAACAAAAATATACACGTACACATGCACAGAAACAAAAATAAAAGTATGCACATTCAAACAAATATATGTATGCGTACGCACACAAACAAAAATACCCATACATACACGCATGCATGCACACAGAAATACACTACCTTACAAGGCAGGGAAACAGTGTTTACATACACACTTCCATATTTTACCTACAGGCAAAGGCAAGCACTATTTTCTGACAATTTGACCACTGCCATTTTTCTAGATTTTTGGGATGGCCCTGAAAAATGATGTTTTGTTTGGAGTTATGACAATCTCTTATCATCTAAGATTACATCCCCGTCTGTCTGTATGTAGGCTTTCTCACAGGATAGGGCACGCTTCTTCAGAAGGAGGTGAACTCCTTAGCGTCCATACAGCAGTCAACAAAACCTCTCCTTAGCATCCATACAGCAGTCTACAAAACCTCTCCTTAGCGTCCATACAGCAGTCGACAAAACCTCTCCTTAGCGTTCATACAGCAGTCAACAAAACCTCTCCTTAGCATCCATACAGCAGTCTACAAAACCTCTCCTTAGCGTCCATACAGCAGTCGACAAAACCTCTCCTTAGCGTCCATACAGCAGTCGACAAAACCTCTCCTTAGCGTCCATACAGCAGTCAACAAAACCTCTCCTTAGCATCCATACAGCAGTCTACAAAACCTCTCCTTAGCATCCATACAGCAGTCTACAAAACCTCTCCTTAGCGTCCATACAGCAGTCAACAAAACCTCTCCTTAGCGTCCATACAGCAGTCGACAAAATCTCTCTTGCTCCTGCTGTTGTAGTTGTTGCTGCTGCTGCTTCTGATGTCAATACTTTGTGCATTTTTCTTGTTCTTTTTTATTTCTTCTCTGGAAAGCTTTTCTATCAGATCTTGTGTCTCTTTTAACATCCTGATATTTTCAATCTCTTTAGGCTTTGGCATCAGGTTTTCCATGACACAATGTACATGTGCTTCGTTTAGCTTTGTTAGTCTTGAAAACATTCTTATGAGTTGACAAGTCAACAATAGACTGACTAGCTGAAAGATTATAGTAGCCCGTGTTATGTATGCTTCACGACAGGTTATAGCCCCAGGCTGGGCCCTTGGCCCACTGGCTGGAGTCTCTGCTCTTGGCTGGGCGGTACAGCGAACAGTTCATGTCTGGACGAGGCAAGGCGGAGAGGAGCACGGAACATTCGCAAGACTCTCAGTGCATCAATTATTTTCTCTGAAAACGTCAAATTCTCGGACGGTTCTTCTTTTCTTGGTATTTCTATGTGTGTGTATGTGTGTGTATGTATGTGTGTGTGTGTGTGTGTGTGTGTGTGTGTGTGTGTGTGTGTGTGTGTGAAGTCCTCTGGAAGGGGTCCTCATCGTCTCTTTCTGCCTTTTCCTTGCTGTGGAGTCATGGATGCAGGAATGCCTGACTGGGCAGCGTCCAGGGGTTTTATAGGAGTTTCTCATCGGCCCAAAATGTCTTGGCCAGTTTGAAACAAGACATTTTTGCCTGCTCTCAAGAAGGATTCTTTAGTATTTTGTTTTCGATGATGACATTGTAGAGAAATTCTTTTCCTCTAGTCAAAGCGGAATCTTTCAAGGCGTGCAATCCTCGTGTCACCATCGGTTTAAAAACTGGTACGATCGAACAAAATCTCGATTTCAACATGTATGCTAAATCATATTGACGCTGTCGAACGATTCCTCGGTACACAGGATACATGAATTACAGGTTGTTAGAGAATCGTTTTCGAAAATGGAGTTTTACTGTAATTTTCCCATTGGAGAATGAAATATTTTGTCCCAGATCTCCTTTTATTGCAATGTTGACAATGTCAAAATACAACTTACTGACGGACAAATAGTGAGGATGTACAAATTCGCGGTGAACTTGATAGATGTTTCCACATTCATCGTTATTGTTTTTGACAGAATCCGTTTTGAAAGGAATGTTTCGCAGTTACAGGGCAGATGTGTGTCCTACCACGTTGTACTCATCCACACACAGAATACACAAAGATCAAATCTAATCCTTGGTTCAGTTTTACATGGTAACGTAACCCTTAGCAAATTTCAAGTTGTTGGTGATGGTTGGTTTGTTAAACTCTTGAACAGCTTGACCCACCCACAATGTCAAAAAAATCAGAAAATGTAATGGAAATCGTTTTGATATCCAAACATTTTATCAGTAGGCGACGAGCAACTTTATGGTAGCGACACCTCGTTTTGATTTGTCCAAAGCTTTGCCAAACAACACATTGAATTTTAGAAGCAATCGGATTTGATTATAATGATAGTTGCAGGAAATTTCAACATATCGGTGGATGGAGGAGTATCGGGGGCCACTCGACGTTTCATAGAGGCATCTGCAGTTTTGTAGTTCAGAACTTCGACCTCATCTAGTTTCGTTTTCATTCAAGCATTGTTGCACTTGGTGGTTCAGAACTTTGAACTCCAAAGTGTTTTGATTTGTGTAGGATGAATAATTTCGACCAAAGCCACTTCCCAATGGGTTTCGTGATTCATTTGAATGACCTGAGGTAATCTGACCATGAAACAGCACAAAGCAGTGTATGGAAACACATCCATGGAGCTGTCACTGGGCAAAGTTAAATAAAATTGATTATAATTCCAGAGTTCTGCTATCCGAGGAGTCACTGGAGGTCAAAGGAATGCAGAGGCGTAGCTATGATATTTTTCGCCCGGGGAGGAACTATAAAATTCGCGCCCCCGCCCCTCCCTGTTTAATCACATTTTTCTATTTTACTTATTATAATATAACATTGTAAGCCTCATTTTGGCGCCCTGTACCTTGGCGCCTGTGGACATATGTACCCCCTGCCCCACCCTAGCTACGCCTTTGGAGGAATGTCCAAAAGAGGATTGTTGTTCTTACGACTGTTGTAAGGGTGACTGACTTTGGATGCAAGACTCACATTGTTACAGAGTATCTCAGGGAAGAATAGCTCAGTAAAATGGTTCACAATTATTTGTCTCCTTGTTTGAAACTCAAATTGAAAATGGCAGCACCGATGACACAAAGACTTGGCAGAAAAGGACGATTTGCATTTTAGGCACACTTTCTCCACACCACACCCACAAAGGTTGCTTTTGTAGATTTTACAGAGAGGAACTCGGTGAAGGTGTGGTCATTGTGGTGGTTGAAGCTGTGCTAAAGGTCATGATGGTCAATTCTTTTTATAGTCGATGATTTGATATACGTCGATTCAAGAGTCAAAACTCGGCGGATATCCATTCCGATGTACTTGGAGTTTTTGACACATTTTCCCACTTGACGGGTTCTTTGATCAAGAATACTTTTGATAGCGTACACTTCATCTTCCTCTTTTTGGTCACGCATTGTAACTTGAGAAATTTAAAAGTTCCTTTTAAGACTTCCCTTTTCATGTGCATTCCTCAAGTGTCTCGAAACAATTCGGTATTCTAGTTGGGTAAGTAACCTTTGGCGAAAGTGCGTTTGGTATTGCCAATGCGCAAAATCTCCCGTCATCAACACACCACTTTTCTTTGGGACAGCCACAGTCTGGGATGTACCAAATAGGCGCTCCAAGACGGTCACTTCGTTGTCGGGACATACCCGATGCTCTGATGGTAAGATTTCTTGTACGCTTTGACCAGGTGTGGTAAGACGTCGATGTTTTTTGAGAGGGTGTTAATGCGTAAACTATTTCCACATTCGTTCTTTCAAGGTACGTTGAAATCGTTCCATGATACTGGCTTTGGTTTCGGGATTATCGATGGTTAAGAAATGAATGTCTCGTTTCTTCAATTCTTTTTCGAAAGCTTGGTTAAAAAAATTATGTGTCTTTGTTGGTTTGACATCGAAGAGGGTGATGACCACTTTGTTTCAACACGAGTATTAGGGCTCACACTAACTCAGTGCTCGATTTTGGAAGTCAGTGGCACGATCCAGGCAAATTTGGTAAAGACGTCGATGGCACAAACAAATATTTGTAGCCACGAGTGTAGGAAGTCAAATGAGAGACATCGGCTCAGTCGGCTTGCCATTGATGATCGATGCCCTCAACTCGGGTGCAATTTCTGGAAAATTTTCGTAGAATGGGTTTTTGTAAGGTGTATATGTCTTGATTTTGTAACCATCGTTTTACTTGAGGAAAACGGACACATTTGGCAGCAAAATACAGTTCTCCGTATATCGCAGGATGGGATGGATCGTAGTAAATGCTGGCGGTTTGGAAACGACTTTACGTGTCCAACGTGCCACGGGAGTAGAAATCGTGGATAGTGGTGGTGCTCGCAGCGAAGCGAAGGAATGGCTTTTGTCTTGCTTTCTTTTTCAATTCTGATTTTCCCATTTCTTTTTCTCGTCTATCGATGAAGGAGTGGATATAATTTTTTTAACCTCGTTTGCGTTCTTTTCGTTGGGATGTGGGGGAAGGGGTTAACATGTACGCTCAAATCTTATTTGGGATGGGAGATGCTGATGGTGTTTGAAGGACTTCTTGTCCCTCTTCTTCCTCAGACATCCGTGGGGCTGCGTCTGCCTTGGTCACTGAGGATGGTAGTGGTGATAAACTTTTCATTAGGGTCTAAAAAAATTCAGTCTTTCGAGCTGTTTTGTCTACAGCTTTTTTGTGAAAGAGTTGAAGTCGTTGCAATACTTGACCTTACCGTTGAGATTATTCCGTTTCTAACAAATCGATGAGATTCATCAACGATTGAAATTCGTGTTGTAACTGGGACATATCAGTCAAATGAGGATTGGGAGGTAAATGCGGGGTCAGTTGTTCTTGCCAATGATGCAATTTTATTCATCGTTAGTGAGTCACTAAAGACAGTTCTCGTCCTTCCATCAGATTCCAATGATCACGTCTAAGATCTTTTGACGCCAGAGGTTCCTTTGATATTCTTGATCCTTTTCTATCTTTCACATATACCTTGTGAAGCAGTTCCCGTTGTGAGTCCTGTAATCGTTGTTCCCAAGAATCTTTTCACCAAGGGTACTAACAACAGGTGCAAAAATCCTTCGCGTTGTACTAGCACAATTTTTTTGATGGATGGGTATTTTCGTTAGGACCATCTTGTGAAGAACGTGTTGATGCTTGGCTAAGCATTAGTTCTGATGATGAGACAAACGAATAGTTCCTTTCAAGACATTCAGAAAACATTCGCACACGGTATCGATGACGTTTTTGGAGACGGCTTGAATGAGTTGTTTTCGCATGGGTTGAGGAGTTTTTGACGGAACGGACAGCACGTCCCAGTGTTTGGCTAAAGGAGGAAGCAGTCCTTTCCTTTTTGTTTCTTTTGGGGTGGAAGAGGGATTGTTTCTGGGTGGGTGACATCTTTGTTTATTCCAGGGCACACACAAAAATACACTGACGTTAATGACTTGGTGCACACTCTTTTATCTTATTTTTGGAATAGGTTAAAGGGTGTATAACGAGTCTGTTTGACAAACTCATTGCCTATCTCCCGTCAAAATGTGACTACTTTTTCTATATCGCCAAGCAGTCTTCCCCTTTTGTTGCTCCTGTTTTTTTAGATGATCGGATCTTTTTAAGGGGGGTAAATGTCGATGCTTGGCTAAGTTTTTTATGCGAGGTCAAAGGACGACACTGTCCTTTTCTCTTTCCTTTTCCTTTTTAGACAGGTGAACAACGATGGTTGTGGTGTGCACTTCTGGTAGATGATATCTTTTTGCGTTCAGGAACATAAAACACTGATACTCATCGTTTGCTCCAGGTCTTTTTTTTATAGTGGAATGCGTCGTCTCTGATTGTCGGACTTCGTATTATTTTCATGGCAGGTATCACTCGACGCTAAGAAGTTCGCAGTAAACTATGTAGCATGCCCGATCTCTCTTTGGTTTTGGGATCAGGTGTTTTGTGAGCATCTGCCTCAGCAGCTAAACAGGTGAATAATGTCACCGCTGGATAAGACATTCCTGGAGACACGGATTTCCATTTTTTATCATTTAAGGTCCAGAGCTTTGAACAATTTCTCGCTCACCCACGTTCCTGTTAAAGCGCGTTCTTGCTGGGTGTGCTGACAAAAGCTGGTCTTGGTTGCACGTTTCTGCACAAGTACAGCACAAAATAAACCTCTGTTTTCCTTGGAAATTGTGAAGTAAAACAGGATAGTACAAGTCGGTGGGCGGCAAGACTTTACATTTAATCAATCCTTCGCATTGCCGAATGTTGTCCAGGCCGTTAGCAATTGTGGGTGCCCTGCGAAAAAGTGACAATATTTACACACGTAAGGATTCGGCAAACATACGTCCAAGTATATGATTTCTTCTCCTTTCTCCTCGTCAGCAAACAGGTGGCATTCATTCGGCTTCCATACAAACTGTCCCACGGGTTTAGAGGGTCCACCAGTTCATAACTTTCCACGATACGTTCAAAGAATAGATCTGTTTTCAAACGTTGATAGTACTCGTGTTCCCACATTTCTGCAAGTTGGTATCCTTGCTGTTCTAACTTTTTAAGCGTCCTGACAAGTGGTCTCGTACAATCCTTCCATGGTACGTTGTAAGAACAGATTGTCAATGTACCACTGAGGTAGCAGATGGGACATCCGTGCAATAAGCAACCATTAAAGTCGTAAACGATATTGGGGTTTTCTTAGTCCCAGCCATCCACCGAATACGTTCCGATGGTATTTTCACCTCCTCCGTTTCGGGTGTGTCGGATCCAATGTGTCTTCATTTTCGCACAAGTTATGTAGCCAGCGTAGAACTTTGACCGAATATTGACGTTTGAGAAAATTCGTCGTTTGAGGACTTATGATAACCAGGTTCTTCTTGGGCATGAATCGTTGGCGGTACACTTAGGAACATATTTTGGCAATTGAGCAGGCTTTTTAATAGGATCGAGCTTTCCGTGCTTTGATCATTTCTGTCATTCGAAATGTTTTAGGTATCTGACTCAAAGGCATGGCCAAATGATTCATCGAATCTTTAAACTACACATGCCCCACTTGAATGGAAATCATTTTGTCTCTTTTCAGAGTCACTTTAGGAGGTTCTGTGCTTTGTTCCGTATAGCATTACAAACGAAACTGTCCATCGTATCCCAAGAAATTGTGACCCATCACCGTGGCATAGCGATGGCAATCTCCGTTATCTTCGATGTCCTCTTGACTCCAGGTTTCGTCAATTGGGTCTAAGATCCATTGGGCAAAATTGACCAGAATGTTAGGTCCCCGAACATTATTTCAAGTCCTCCAAGAATCTTGCTGCAGTAAGAACAATTACTAAAGATATGCTCGCACGCTCCATGAGCCATGCAGAAATTAGGAATGTGAATGCAAATCTCTTGCATGCATTCGAAATCGAAAAAGATGGAATCCCCTTTCTTCTGGTCACCTTCTTCCTCTTCCTCCTGTTGAGACTGGTATTTTTGAATGTCAAATTCGTTTCCTGGTCCACGATTATTTGACAAATATGATATCCTACTTTTCTTGGACAAATGTATGCCTTGGTATTATTGCAACGTATAACTTGTTCACGAGAAGGACACAATGTCAAGAGATGACAAGCACTTTTTCGCTGTTAACCTTGTGTCTTCAGATGTTGTTGGTAACATGTAGACCTGACAAAAGTGCGCGGACAAGCTGGACTCATTTTTGTCCTTCGTCAAAACAGGGTTTAGAGGACAAACAT
Organism: Potamilus streckersoni; assembly: GCA_016746295.1. Taxonomy (NCBI): domain Eukaryota; kingdom Metazoa; phylum Mollusca; class Bivalvia; order Unionida; family Unionidae; genus Potamilus; species Potamilus streckersoni. The sequence continues at coordinate 2,660,442 of JAEAOA010001201.1, forward strand.
CCTTTATATTTCGATCCGCAATGCTTGTGTTGCTCCCGATTGTTATACAAATAGTCACATTTCTCACAATAATAACTGTATCCCAAGAATCCGGTGATACTGGTAATGGTATCAAAATGTTCATTGTGATGACAGACGTGAATGTATTCTCCGTCTTTGAAATTTTTGCCTCGGAACAACAGAGGTCTGCCCACTTCTTGAGGGTGCACTTTCAAGGTGAAGCGTAGAGGCAAGATGTCTTGCAATTTTTGCATTTCAGGAATGCCACAGGCAGTGCCTTTGCATAGGCCTGTTTGCTGTAATAAAAGTCCTGCTTTTCTTCGTTCATATTTTCGAATATTTTCCGTGCCTTGTCCATTCTACCATGTCGTTTTGTCGGCATACGTTCTTTCTACCACGATGGCACGGGCTAAATACACCTTGTCTTGAGTATCTTCATACCATCTTGGCTATTTTTGCGAAACAAAACTGTGTCTTGGATATATGTTGGCGTTGTGATTTGCGGAAAAATCATGCATTTTGTTTGCAGGAAATTTTTTACCAAAAATATAAATGGGCAATATATACGGACCATCTCCGTTATTTCTACAGAAGTATTGACAGATAAGTACCAAATGAATAAATATTGTTACTTGGTTTGTCCGAAAGCTTTCAGAGTAGCAGATATGCAGTATAAATCTAAGGTATGATCTGTCGGATTGACATAAAATAAGGGGCGTAGCTACCATATAGCAAAAGAATGCAAAGCACAGGAGCCCACGAACACACCAGCTCATCCAGACGAATTGTTTTTTTTTATTTTTTTTTTTTTATAGACAGAAACTAGTAACAGGCAATATACCAAACATCAAATACCGTAATTGATAATACAGATTTACGAGTACAAGAATAAGGCATTGTCATTTAATATTAATACAATTATAGTCAGGGGCACATTGGTAAACTTTTCATAGGCGACCTCATATCCTATCTATGCTACGGTATAGACCTTGCGAATGCTGCCATTGTTAGAAACCTTAATGGCACTAAAATTACGAAACAGGGATTAACTGTAAAGTTGCGATTACATCCAAATATTTTTTATTTACAACTTCTCAGGTAATCTTATTGTTACAAATCTCGGCTCGTTCAAAGTAATAAAGCAAAGAATAAAGCCAACAAGCTTTGTAAATTTCAACAAAAATAATATATTTCCCTAGAAAACAATATAAAAATAGAAAATAGAATCATCGATTTGTGAATATAATCCGAAACTAAATCTCATAATTGAAACAAATGTAAGTCCTATCACTAAAATGTTCTAAATGAATCCAAGTTAGAAGCCTGGCGAAGTTCAAAGATGGCGGACGATGACGTTAGATGAATGCAGTATTGATGTGTAAAAAGTTCCACGTTGAATTTTATGTATCCTGAAAGAATATTCCGACTTTAGAACTCTGAATAATTTCCACTAATTAGTCCAAGACTTTGATGAAGATCAGCACATGTAAACGTTTCCCAGAGAATTAATTATTAATTCCGAAGAATAAAAAAAGACTCAAACACAAACTCATCTAGCAATAACAAAAAAACCTCTGAACTGTCAAGGTATTGTTTTACGACTAAACTAGAAAACAGTGATATTGAGTATTAAACCTCACTAAAACGTCATTTCGACACTTATGATGGGTCACATGCTCATTTATTACAAGACATTTGACAAGTATGCCCGTATAGTCCTAATCAAGAACCAGTAATAAATGTCGTTGATAACTAATGGTGAACAGGCAATTTAGGTATGACCTTGATACTGACCAATCATTTTTACTCAATGTTTACAAAGTGTATGAACTAAGGTCAGCTATAAATAATGCTAATGTAATACGTTTTCCGTACTATACAAACAGAATTTACTGGAAAATATCGAAATCCCTTGAAAATAATCATTACAATAAAATGTAATGAAACAAAAATAAAATAAAAAAGAATTTTAAAACTTACATACAAGCGGAATTCTCATCAATTTACAAAACTGCCATTATAAAACCTCTGCTGAAGAAACCAACACTTGACCATAATGATCTAAAGAACTACCGCTCAGTTTCTAATCTCCCATTCATGTAAAAAGTCTTAGAAAAAGTTGTCCTATCCCAACTTGTATCTCATCTGAATTCAAACAATCTTTTTAGCAATGTACAGTCTGCATATCGCCCTCGCCACAATACTGAAACTGCTCTTCTGAAAGCAGTCAACGACCTTCTCTCTGCTTTGGATGGCGGAAAGACTACAGTCCTCACTCTCCTTGCCTTGTCGGCAGCATTTGACACTATAGACCATGTAATATTACTTCACCGTCTCCAGCATGTATTTGGCATTCACGAAACAGCCTTACTATGGTTCAAGTCTTACTTTGTCAACATGACACAAATTATGTCCGCAAATGTACAACACTCCAGCCCAGTTGATCTATGCTGTGGTGTTCCACAGGGGTCTGTTCTTGGACCTGTTATCTTCATTCTGTACACTCAGCCACTCTCAAGTGTAATAGATCATCATCCAGTGTCTCACCAGTTGTATGCTGATGACACACAAATATACAAATCTAGCCATCCAGCTGAAGTTGAAGTTACCATCCAAGACATAGAGGTGCATTTCTGATGTGAAATCATGGACGACATGTAACAAGCTGCAGATGAATGATGATAAACTTTCTCATTCACATCATTTACCTCAGACAATAAATATCAGCAACACCAATATTAAATTCAAGCAGTCAGTACGAAAGATCGGTGTCACTCTTGACAGTACTCTCTCACTTCATCAACATATCATGAACATATGCAAGGCTGCATATCTTGAGCTGAGACGCATCAGCTCCATTCGCAAGTATCTGTCAGTTGATGCTACTAAAACAATTGTGTGTTCCTTAGTATTTTCAAGACTGGATTATTGGAATTCAATTCTGTCTGGTTCATCTCAATATCTGCTTCAGAAACTTTAAAAAGTTCAAAACACTGCTGCTCGGATCATCCTTAGAGTATCACGATCAGAGCATGCCTCTCCGCTGCTATGTACCTTACACTGGCTATCCCTACGATCCAGAATTAAACACAAAATTGTGTTCTCTGTGCTACGTTTCACTGCCGGGCTCCAGTCCAACATACCTATCTGACATCACCCACGTGTATACACCTGCAAGATCCTTAAGCTCCTCTTCTGACACTCGCATTCTCAATATTATCACTATGAAGTTGAAATCCTATGGACAACATTCTTTTGCATACCAGGACCCAGCAACGAGGATCCAATTGCCCACTGAATTTAGACACAAAGACACAGTGATCTCATTTAAGAGCGCCCTTAAAACCTATCTTTTTCAACTGCAAGAACAGGCATAATGACCTAATAATGTATCCTTTGACCGTATACTTACCTTAAAAATTTACAGCATGTTTTTTTCTGTTTCTAATTTTTGTGGTGTATGTTTTTATTTTTGTAATCATTTCATTATATATGTTTTTTTATTCTTTTTAAGCGTTGTCAAATGTTGTAAAGCACTTAGAGCTTCTAAAGATTAGGCGCTTTATAAAGTCCTCGTTATTATTATTATTATTATTATTATTATTATTATTATTATTATTATTATTATTAGTAGTAGTAGTAGTAGTAGTAGTAGTAGTAATAGTAGTAGTAGTATTAGTAGTAGTAGTAGTAGTAGCAGCAGCAGTAGTAGTAGTATTTGTATGTAAGTGCAGAGTGAGAGCATTTTTTTTTACAACTTTTGAAAATAGTTGTAATATACTTTTCATTATGCATTCATTATTCTGAGCAAATTACACTAATCGATTGAAAACGCCCGGGAACGTCATGACAAAGTTTTCACGAATATTACTAAATATGGAAGAATTCGGAAAAATTCACGAATATTACTAAATATGGAAGAATTCGGAAAGATTCACAAATATTACTAAATATGGAAGAATTCGGAAAGATTCACGAATATTACTAAATATGGAAGAATTCGGAAAGATTCACGAATATTACTAAATATGGAAGAATTCGGAAAGATTAAACTAATGAAGAGCCGAGCGACCAATGCGCAGTAGTAGAAATGGCGTCCGATTTCAAACTGCAAAATTAGCAAATATTTCACAATAAATTATTCTGATTTAGACATTGAAGATTAACAGTTTCATTATACTGATAAAGAAAAATGATCAATTTACCTTAATCCTGAACAAAATGGATACAATTGCCTATTTCCCTCTCAGAACAGAAGGTAAGTGAAGATAGTTTACAATCCTATCATGTACACAATGGGCTTCAAAAATCTTACCCCAGATGATGAATATATAAAACAAATCATTTTTATGTGATTTACATATTGTATGTAATAACATTTCTTTTATACAAGAGTCATATATCAAAAACTTATTACATCATATATCAAAAACTGTTATTACATCATATATCAAAAGCTGTTATTACATTATATATCAAAAACTGTTATTACATTATATATCAAAAACTGTTATTACATCATATATCAAAAACTGTTACTACAGTTACTATTATTTGAATTTAAAACAGGAACAGACTTTCCAACATGAAGGAACGCTAACAATAAAACGAGATTATAAATTATCTCAAGCAATATGTGCAAATGCACTTTATAAGAATATAAGTTGATAATTAGGAGGATTGTTAAGCTATTTATCCCTTTGCACGCATACATCTAAGCAGAACCTCAAATTTCACGGTTATCTTGTTAAAAACAAGGAAGTAAAATTATTTATCGTATGTCACTGCAGTGAATTTTCACAATTATTTTAATTGGAAAATCCAGTGATTTACCGTCTAGGATACGCAAAAGGCAGTAAACTAGAGAGAGAGAGAGAGAGAGAGAGAGAGAGAGAGAGAGAGAGAGAGAGAGAGAGAGAGAGAGAGAGAGAGAGAGAGAGAGAGAGAGAGAGAGAGAGAGAGAGAGATCCCTGCGTTTCTCAATATTTGAATGTAAAAGCCTTCGTTTAAATCATTCAATATTAAACGATTTTCACCTGAATTAATAGTCTGGTTTATGCTTATATGGGAATAATTCACAAAACATGTTCCTTTGGTTGAAGAGTGGCAGAACACAAAGGGCAAACGCCTTTTTATTTCTCCCTGAGCATGTAATCCATGAGGATTAAACGTTATGAATCTGAAGCTCAGGCCTTGGTTTAAACCCTGACCTTAGTCTGATTTAAAATTCAGACCTTTTCTGAAGCTGGGGTTTTAGTCGAAAATCCAGGTATTTGTCTGAAGTTCAGGCCTTAGTCTAAATCACATAACTTAGTTTGGACCTCATGTCTTAGCCTAAAACCAGTTCTTACTCTGAAGCTCTGGTCTTAATTTATGTCCAGGCCTTAGGCTAAAGCTCCTACCTTTGTATCTTAGTCTAAAACTCAGTCTTTAGTCTAAAGCCCAGGCCTCATTCTGAAGCTCATATTTTAGTTTGATGTCCAGGCCTTAGGATTTTGGCTGAAACTCTGGCCTTAGGCTGAAACTCTGGCCTTAGGCTGCAACTCTGGTCTTAGGCTGAAGCTCTAGCCTTAGGCTGAAGATCTGGCCTTAGGCTGGAACTCAGGCCTTAGGCTGGAACTCTGACCTTAGGCTGAAACTCTGGCCTTAGGCTGAAACTCTGGCCTTAGGCTGAAGCTCTGGTCTTAGGCTGAAGCTCTGGCCTTAGGCTGAAGCTCATTTCATATTCTAAAGCTCAGGCATTGGTTAAAATCCTTATCAGTAATCACATATACCCATTACGCTGCCGCCATCATTTAATTTATCCTTCTAAAGGGCTTTCTCAAATCTTGCGAAAACAAGATCATCGTATGAGGCAAAAAAATCACGGCGTTGTTCTGTCGAAGAAATTTTTGTTAAATCATAAAAATGACAAGAATTATAGTACGGGTTATGAAGGACTGATCTAATATTTGGATGTACCACACATAGGATATTATCGGGATTTGAACACGGTGCACGTGATGTATCTGTGGTGGAATGAGAACCGAATTTAATTCTCTTTCCCATGATCGAATCAAAATGATCAACATCTATAACATTGCACGACAATGGAGGTCAAAAGGGGATTGACTGGAGCAGCCGTATTGGTATTCATTAAGTCACGGAAACAAGGAAGTGCCTCAAAATCTAAGGTGTTTTTCGGTGACAGAAGTAAACACATCATACATGGCACTGCCTTTGACCAACATAATACTCAAAACTGCTATGTTCAAAATGGAAGCAAGAACAAAAATAAACAGAAATAGAAAATAGTATTTAGGATGCAATAAAAGCAATAAAAGTGTTCAAGGAAACCAGACCAAAGAAGCGAAAAAGCTTCTCATCAATGGATGATATAAATATCAGGATTGCTAGGCAACAATAGATTTTAACTGCAAATTAGTTGAAAGAAAATATTGATTTTATATTGTACTCTTTAGTAACAAAAGCGAAAATAAAATTAATGAAGTTGGAAAAAACTTGCCCATAAAAATTGGTATAATAATGCATTTGCCTCCAGAATCACTAGCAGAGAAAATGTTGTCAACGTGGGTACAAAAATATAAAAAGACAAAGACAATTAAAAATCCAGAAGAACGTGAATCAAAATAAACATACGAGTAGATCGATCCTGTAAATCCATTCGATTGGTATAAAAAAATCTGATAGTAGGTGATTTTGTTACATATATTTATCGATTATACGAAATAATTTCTATTAGTATAAAATCTTTTAGATGATACAAAGATATCATGACAATTAGTACAAAATATTTTAGATCATACACATACATACATACATACATACATACATACATACATACATACATACATACATACATACATACATACATACATACATACATACATACATACATACATACATACATACATACATACATACATACATACATACATACATACATACATGTATGGCCGAATAATTAGATACAGTACAGATAAATTTGCTTGGCTCAATATCTTTGTTTTCGGGTATAAAGATAATAAATACATTGTAAGTCAAATCCGATGGCAAAATTTTCTTTAACTTATCTGGGTTTTATGGATACAGCTGGCAATCTTTGGTGGATACAAATATATTTGGCGCTTTCTTATGACCTCCGGTGAGAACATGAAAGTATTCGAATGCAAATAGTAAATTTTTCCTTAGGTGGTGATTTTAATGCACAAGTGATGGCAAGCGGTATATGCGTGCATGCATAAAATGAATAAGTACATTGTTGACGATCAAACTTTTAAATTACGTGTTTCACACAAGATCCTGTAATGATAGACGCTAATGGAATTAAGTTACTCGACTTGATAGCAAACGCGTATGTGTATAATAAACGGGTGTTTAAATAATCATATAATATTGGACAATATACGTATGTTAGACATGGTTAATGTAGGATAATATGACCAAAAGGGTGCGGGTTAGAATCCTACTATCGGACAGGCCTATTTCTGCTACGGTGGTGTGTTCTTGTGCATTGTTTTTTATTCTGATAGCATCGGCACTAAATAACATACTTGTGTTGCTATGCCATAAAGCATTAAACCAAACCAAATGTAATTGAGCCGATAGGAATTATTACTTGAAATTTTGCTTGAGAATGTTGAAGTTGTTTGTGAAACAACATTATATTTTACATAATGTATGTTTGACAATGTGTAAATGATTAAAAACGTGTCACAATAAAGTACCAGACAAATATGAGCGGAACAGATATAATCCTTGGTTTACTGAACAACGTGAAGTAAAACGGCTAATGTTTACGAGTATATTGAATCATTATTGAGGCGTGAAACACCGAAGCAGTTTAATAAATAACAAGTGCAAGATCATAAAAGACTTTTAAACTAACAAAAATATTATACAAAAATACAGGTATGAATATGATTGACTGAAAACAATAGAATTTGAAAAACGTGAAATCTACCGAAAAACGTTAAAAGATGTTACTAATGATAAAACCTCAAATAAAAAAATATATATTTTGTAATTGATACTTTTTTAAAACTAGATCCCATTCGAACCACTTCAGCTATTTATGTTACAAGGATTGACCGTGAACGTTGCGAATTACTTTGAATATTTTTCCATTCCCACGTTATTTCGAATCCTAGAAATAGCCGAGGTGGTCCTAATAGATTGTAGTTTCCTTTGTGTTCTTTTGGGAAATTTCCGGCAAACAAAATGTATGATTATTCTTTTCTGCAAATTGCTACGCTGAAAAATATTCGAGGCATATTTGTGTTTTTAAGAAATAGCTGACGTGGTCCAAATACAATGTTATGTATCAGAGAAATATGTCAACTCATGTTTGGAACGTTTTTTTGTGAACAGATGCCATTTAAAGCACAGGACCATTTTCTTTATTTTTTGCTTTTCTTTTTTTTATATCAAAATGATTTTGATCTTGTCATTCTTCTTCTTCTGTTCCTGTTGTTGTTTTGTGGTTGTTGTTTCTGTTGCTGTTTCTGTTGCTGTTGTTGTCTTCCCTTAAATGAGACTTTTTTTCATAGAATATGTATTCAATATTTACATGTTAAAATATACAAGTGACATATATACTCCTATCTACACCCATACTGGATATATCCACTCACCCGTACGCGCGCACACACACACGTATATAAACACACTTACTGCTCATACATGCGTTTAAAAACACTTACCCACAAATAAAGATGTACAGAATATTAGAGCATAATGCGCCCAGGCAAAGTTGTACATAATGAGGTAGTTTGCAGTCAAACATATCGACGAAAAATTATACATAATAAATTATTTCACATCTAGTTTTTAGTTAACATAATAGAAACATATGAAATTAGTAATCAATCATTAAAGTTAAAGATGTAATTATGATTGAAATATAAAGTGTATTCAAAATTACACAAGCAAGACACGTCATGTAAAAAGGATAGACCAATAAAGTATAATAAAAGCTCGTGCAACGAAAGAGATCATGTTAGCACGTGCGGCTTGGATAATTCTTGAATGGCATACGTGGCATCAAACATGTCTGAGAGATAAAGAGAAGTTCGAAAAGAAGATGCAAAAACGAAAGGCAAGTAGTGAAAATTATGTTAGATTTATATAAATTACTGATTCAAATTAGTAGAGAGAACAGAATAACCTAGTAATACACCAATTATCTATAAAGTGAACCAGATTAAATCTGTAAAAGTCTGCTCTGATTCTACATTTTAAACGGGAGAGAAAGAAGGATAACATGGTGTTACTAGCTACCACTTCCTTATATTATGCATGTATAAGTTTAATCCGTATAGCATATTTATATTCAGCACATAATAAAAGGCACAAGTCTTTGAATTCAGGTTACGGGAACTATGTCCCATCTGGGGTAAGACCGAATTTAATGAAAGTATACAAGGTATTGACGGAGTTTCTTGAGGTTGTTTTCAATCAATGCATTCAAAACATAGATGGTCAATGGTTACAATGCCACCGCAAAAGGTGCATAACGTAAATTTGGAAATCTTTTTTTTAAAAATATGTTGTAGTTAACGAGTAGAATGTCATTTATGGTTTTAAAACGTACATCTCTACTTATGTGGTCTAACAATTTAATATTTTTCAAATGGTGAAGTTCAAGTCACATAATTTGGTTATTTTTTGGTTCAAAGAGATGACTATTGTTGTCGTTGGTAAAAAAAAGTTTTCTTTTTGAACTTGACAAAAACTGAGATTATTTTTATGAAATTCTTTGAAAATGTTTAGGTATTTTTGATAAAATTGGGATGCATAATTAGGGTTGAAGGATTTTAATTGTAAACCGATACAATACCTTGCAAAATTTCTCCATTTGACTGAATACTCATCTTCGAGTAGTGTTTGTACGTGTTGTATATGTAGTGCCTGTATTTTACGTTTCAAATTGGCGATGCTAAAATGACCATCATGGAAGAGGTTGATACACAAGGCTCTAGCAATATGTTTCAATTTAGAATTCCACAAAAATGTGAAGATATTCCTATTTATTAAAGTCTCGTAATGTTTTGGTAGATCAGTCACTGTTGCAGTATACCTAATGCTGTTGCAAGCCATTATATTAATAATGAGGGATTTAGAGATAATAGGTAAATTCATGCATTTTTATGGCAATTGTGTATTGGTACATTTTTTGTACATTTTTATTTCAGTGATCATTGTTGTTTAAATCATTGTCAGAAAAAAAACATACTAGTTTTTGTTTGTCGAGATGCCAAGAAATGCCGAAAGGGTGATCACTGAGGGTACGCCATTTTCCCCATGAAGATACCTTTAAATTTGTTATATTCTACCTTAACGCCAGAACAACGATCGTACATAAGAAACCAAAATAAATACCGTTCGATCGATTTGTCAGTGCAACAGAAACCCTTAAACCTGAGATATTGTGTACTTCTGTAAGAGTGTCAGGTGTGTAAAGTAAAATTGTTTGCATTTGCAAACTGAGAAATGTCGGTAGACCTCTGTTATTTTCATGTCATGTGGCTGAAATTTCTTTGGGTATCCAATCAAAATTAAGTTGTTAAAATTTGAACGCTGTTCCTGCATAATCGAAACAAAGAAAGCACACAACTTGAATGGAATCGTACATAATTGTCCGCTGCCGATACGTGTTTATACAAGTAGATTTCACTCAAATACAACTGCAATGGATGCTGTCTGATATAGAGTCTTTAATTTCATGTTGAACTTACAAATTATCCTTTTGAAGTAATTGTCTCCAACATTTTCGGCCGATGTATATTGCACCGCTACATACTAAAGGAAGCAATTTATAAAATCCAAAAGATGTCGCTAGGACAAAGCACCAAATTATCTGCTCGACCCGCCAGTGTGTAGGGTAGAGTTAACATATCAGAACTGTATCTAGTAAAGATGATATAACCTCCACCAATATAAAAGACTATTACATGTATATGAATGGTTCTCGTCCTACAGAAAGACAGATCTCCGAAGACCTACGTGGAGATCTGATGGACACCAACAAGAGGCCATGTTCTTATGACCTTTTGGTTCACCGATCAAAGAACAACTTTCAAATTTCTGAAAGTGACACACACATCATTCGAAATATACCATCAATCTAGATAATTCTCTCAAACGCGAATTTCAATTCGTTATCTGATAGGATACTAAAAATAAGTGGACTGGAAATTCCAATGGTTGCCAAAAGAGGAACAGTTATCTGTTGTGGTCAGATTTCTATGTAGAACTGTGAAGATCTGGTTTTAATCTGACAGCGAGATGTTCCAATAAAAGTCCCCGGATAAAGCAAGAGTGAGTTTAACTGACTTGTGAGGACTTGCTGAAAGTCAAGTTGAACAGAACAAAAAGCAAATGCGCATGTCCACTAACCTTGACAAAGTACGTGTTCATCAATTTCTATATACATACACACAATGTGCGAATACAGAAGAAAAAAAACGTAAAGGTTATGCTGTATTTAATTTATTGTTTGGTATGAAAAGACAAAAACTTTGAAGAAAATAACAAACAATGGAAGTGGATGTGATAAATACATTTCGATGAATTTCAGAATGTTCGAACAATAGATTTGAATATATCCGTTATAAGGTCACTGATAAAGTCGTAATTAAATATAAAATATCTGAAAGGTTTTAATGAATGTAAATATGACAAAGTCAAGCCATGGTGGGAAGCGCTGTACATCCAAGGGTAATAGGTTGGACATATGACTAGAAAAGAGTGGATTCAATTCCCAGCATCAAACTGGATAGGCTTCCATGGCGTGTCCTTCCGAAAGGCACTTTACATGTCTCGACACGACATATCCTTCAAGATTATGTTGTACAATAAATTACCAAACCAAACCAATCCAATGGTGGAAAAACTAGTTGACAGCAGGATTGGGAAATACTACACTAAAACATCATGTCCGGAATCTGGTTGTTGGGACTCCTCAAACATAACGGACTAACATACTTTATTCGGGGTTAATTTACCAGTTATTCACACAATGAATGAATCCATGTATCGCTCTATTAAATTAATCTGGCAAGACGATTTATTGTTTTACGGATGGTAGTGTACAAGGTAAGATTGCCCTTATTTCTCATTCCCAAAGATACGGAATAGTAAAACGTGTATAACAGAATAACATCCAATACGATAATTGTAAGCAAACATTGTATATATTATATTTAGGTCATGGTCATTTAATTAGTGCCACTTTGTTTTACATTCTCTTCTTACTTACGTTGGATGATTTATTAGCATTTTATGGATAAATGTTAGAAATACCCTTTATGTGTACTATAGATCTACAAGGAATTTTAAATGGATGTTTAAAAACATGTTTACAATCTCGGTAAGAAGGGTAGGTAACTCGTTCTGATTATAATACCAATGGGAATTATGTGAAGTTCTCATAAGGTGTCTAATTCATTGCAAAAGAAAGATGTAGGTTGCAGAAAGTTGAAGAAACATTTGTCGGTCGAGGTTTTTGAACATGTCATTGCCGTCTTATTCGTTGTACCAGTTATAAGGCATTGCCATTTTTTCCTGTTTTAAAGCATGTCTATAATTCATTATACCTGTTATAATGCGTTTCTATAGTTCGTTGTACCTGTTATAATGCGTTTATATAATTCGTTGTACCTGTTATAATGGGTTTCTATAATTCGTTGTACCTGTTATAAGGCATGACTATAGGTCTTTGTTCCTGTTATAAAGAATGTTTATAATTTGTTTACCTGTTAGAACTTAAGGCATGCCTATATTTCGTTGCACCTGTCTTAATGCATGACGGTAAATCGTTACAAAGCTATATTTTGATATTATAAATACTAAATAACACCTTAACCTTTAACGTTTTATTTGCACATTTGTCAAATGTAAAGCTCTTTCCAACGAGATGTGTGTCATCTTTACACCATGAATACTACATGAAAATTAATTATAGTTGGTATTTGTACAGTAACCTTTACACCATTCTCCTAATAAATAAATACAAGAAGGGAAAGTGACACTCTCAAGTATAACTGTGATAAATGAAACATCAATGATCACAGACAGGAAATAAATTGTATGCCAAAGGCAACCATGGGAAAAAATACTCGAATTCAAATGTTCTGAGTCAAGTTGCCACCTATGGAGAAAGACATTAGTGGAACGAGAGCTTTGTATGCAACAGTATGTCTAAAACAAAGAATAGTTCATTTAGTTATAACAACTGAATAATATACAGAGTGACAAAATAACTATGTTGGTTCATATAAAGTTTTATATAAAAAAAACACAAAAGAGCGGAATACAACGTAGGTCATTTACATCTAAATTACCATAAAATTGGATTGTCACTAGAAATCTGCAAAATGCATCCGTAAATTTGTTTTCAAAAGTCGACATGTTAGCATTATAGACTCGTGACCAAAAGGTTGTAGGTTCGAATCCTAATATTGAATTAGCTTCGGGAGACAGTGATGGTGCATCTTTGGGCAATTCTTAATAATAAATTGCCTACTTAAGTTGCTGTGCCTTAAAACATAAAGCCAAACTAAATCATCTTCCAGAAATGTAATTTCGCTAGATTTTGCACAGCTTATCAATTATTGGTCATAGGCGAGAGTGTATTTCTGCTCTAATAACAAGAAATAGTTTTCTTGCTAAATTTCTGTACATATTTTTGGTGACTTTTATTCTTCAATAATATCTTGCAAGCTTGCACCTGGCCTTTTTCGTAGTTTTAAAAACAATCATTGACTGACCTTTTATAGTTGCTTCAGCCTATAATGGAGATCATAACCATTGCATATGTCTGTCTGTCTGTCTGTCTGTCAGTATGTATGTATGTATGTATGTATGTATGTATGTATGTATGTATGTATGTATGTATGTATGTATGTATGTATGTATGTATGTATGTGTGTGTGTGTGTGTGTGTGTGTGTGTGTGCGTGCGTGCGTGCGTGCGTGCGTGCGTGCGTATGTATGTATGTATGTATGTATGTATGTATGTATGTATGTATGTATGTATGTATGTATGTATGTATGTATGTATGTATGTATGTATGTATGTATGTATGTATGTATGTATGTATGTATGTATGTATGTATGTATGTAATGTATGGTATGTAATGTATGGTATGTACGTATGGTATGTATGTATGTAATGTATGGTATGTTTGTATGTAATGTATGGTATGTATGTAATGTATTTATTTCTTCGACACGTCAGTACAGTACTGGTTATATTGTGTTGATTAAAAGCTAAGTTCTGTAAATGCTTATTTGAGTACAAGGTTAGCGACAGGTTCTTTACTGTTGTGATATCGTTCCTAATAGACAGATAACGAATTGGCTAGGAATGATAACTTACGTAACTACACAAAAGCTTGTTTTTTTTTTAAATGAGTTCCTTTTTAGCTCTCACTTGAATTTAAAAATTCTTTTCATACCAATGATCTTTTACAAATTGCATAATGGTTACATTTTGTCGATGTTAACATTCCTTTCATACAAATTACAAGAAACAAAACGAAAAAAAGGGCGCTATAATCTTCTATTTAAGTGTAATTAAATTGACTATAAATATTAAAATGACGCATCACCCTACCCCACCCCATCAAATTCATATATCAGAATAAATGACTGTGCTCGTTGTAAAGCATATAATCCGTTGTAAGACTGTCTAACAATCCAGCGAGGAAACCAATAAGGACACAAGTTTAATTTGAACAGTTTAAAATTTCAATTTTTGATTCATGTCTTTAAGATGGCACACTATGATTTTGAGGTCTTAACAGAGAATAAATATGCACGTAAAGGATATGTGCATGATGTAATGAGGGTAGTGGGTGGGTGGGGGTGAGGTGGGGTGGGAGTGTGCTGCAGTAAATACTATAAATGTTGAGGCAAAAGTCACCGATGTCGGCGGAAAACGAGCATCAGATATTGTCGTGTCTAATTGTCCTCAAGTTGTCATCTGTCGGTAGATTACACACGGTTCCTAGCGATATCCACGTGCAATCTTTTAGACATCTCACCTGTCTCCTGTACAGGTATAATTAATATATTTCCTTCTTAATGTTTATAACATAATATTATATTCACAAATGCAGCATTGTGGTTTGACTAGATCCATTCATTACGCATAAAAGGTACCAAAAATATCTGACCGTTTGACCAGATTCATTCATTACGCATAAAAGGTACCAAAAATATCTTACCGTTTTACCAGATTCATTCATTATGCATAAAAGTTACAAAAATTGACCATTTTACAAGATTCTTTCAATACTGCATATAATGTACAAAATGTGACTGACCATTTAACCAGTTCTGTTCATTATTCCGTACAAAGTGTCTTACCGTTTGACCAGATCCGTTCATTTTTGCATACAAGGTAAAAACGAAGTCAGATAGTTTGACCATATCCGTTCATTATTATTTATAAAGACAAGACCGGCTTTCTATAATATAACAGTTATAATTTACCAAAATATAAAAAACACATGCAATAGGGTGAATTTTCTCACATATGTCAATTGGCAATTTATAGATAGCAATAGGGTGAATTTTCTCATAGATGGTAGTTGTAATTCTTGCACATTTGAACTAGAGAGCGATGACGTTTTATGCTTCGTAATAATAAAGAACGAGATTAAATAAAGCAAACAGGATTCTATTGATTAGATATTGCCATACATAATTCTATTGATTAGATAATGCCCAACAGAATGCTGCGGATTAAATATTGCGAAACATAATTCTATTGATTAGATATTGCCAAACAAAATGCTACTGATAAAATATTGCCATACATAATTTTATTGATTAGATAATGCCAAACATAATTATATTGATTAGATATTGCCAAACAAAATGCTACTGATAAAATATTGCCAAACATAATTCTATTGATTAGATATTGCCAAACAAAATGCTACTGATAAAATATTGCCATACATAATTTTATTGATTAGATAATGCCAAACATAATTATATTGATTAGATATTGCCAAACAAAATGCTACTGATAAAATATTGCCAAACAAAATGCTACTGATAAAATATTGCCAAACATAATTCTATTGATTAGATATTGCCAAACAGAATGCTACTGATTAAATATTGCGAAACAGTATTCTATTGATTAGATATTGCCAAACAAAATGCTACTGATAAAATATTGCCAAACATAATTCTATTGATTAGATATTGCCATACAAAATGTCATTAATTAAATATTATAAAACAATATGCTACCGATTAAACATTACCAAACATGATGTTACTGATTTGTCAATAAAATTGAGAGGAGCTAGGTGTCGATTTATATATATATATATATATATATATATATATATATATATATATATATATATATATATATATATATATATATATATATATATATAAACTGGTAGACAAAATGCAAAGATGCAGAAATAAATCCAGTCTGAAGTAGTCTGTGGTTAACATAAATTTCACACGTTACATCTTCATGGCTGGTGGTATTACCCTTAGAACAAACATACGTATTCTCGACAATCCAATTGACATTGTTTTGAATGTCGTGGATCGCATACATGTTTTTCTTAATTGTATATTTCCTTGATCAAGGAATCGGAAACTGCCATCTAATTCCATAGACTTTTACTGTTACACAGACCATAGCAACACTTTTCTTACATGTCATATTGTGATAAATATAATGATAAATGGAGGTTTCCCTTAATAACAGGTAATGTCTTACACTACATAAATGGGAATGGAGTTAATAGATCATATTCAGCGATGCGCAACCGCAAGAATTGCAATTGTTTTTTTTTTTTTTGTTTTTTTTTTTTTTTAACAAGGCAACCTTCTGAGATTGTGGTTAGCTAGTCAAACTCGGCTGGCAACATACTTGGAACGTTTGGATTCATCGGTCGTTCAATGTTTTTAGGTGGAGTTAGGTCAATTACCTTGTGGCTGTTGTTATGGGGTTTAACGCTATTTTCAGCACAACTGACAAGTTGTTTTTTTAACACACGCATATTAGTCGAGACCGAGATTCGAACGCGCACATAGGTGAAATGGCGGTGATCTGGAACGGTGAGCGCTTTAGATCACTGGGGCACTCAGGGCCCCATTTAGCGTGTTTACACTAAAATGCCGTTGTATTTTGCTGATTATAAATTTTCACGACAACGTAATGGTTGAATTTTCAAATGTTAGTGCTAAATTTCAGTTTTCTGGTATGCACCTATCCATAATTGCGCCCATAGAACTGTCTGAAAATTGATCATTATCCCATGCTAAATGGCCTTTTTGCTTTCTAGTTGTTTATATTGTTTGTTTTTTTTTTTACTTTGTAGTCTATTCATTTATTATATTAGATCTATAGTATAATAAGCTTATCTTAATACGCTACCCTTGTATTATGCGACAAAGGGAAATAATAGGTTTAATTACAGAGACATATTTCAACTCCAGCTAATTAACATGAACACATATTTGTAATTAGATTTATTCTTCTTAGGGAATATGTAGCAAATATCACGATTAGCAGAAAAGAAAGTAACTTAACAAATACAAGGAAGTCGTTTCTTGTGTTGTTTTTTTCTCCTCAAAATAAGCTTAAACTAGTTTCAAAAGCTGCGCAAAAAAGCTTATTGAACAGACCAGTCATCCAATGGCTGCAGTGTTGTAATACGAGTACAAGGAAATGCCTTGTCTGTTAAGGTAGCATTAAAAAAATGTATATTACGTTGATTCCATCTAAGGCTTCCGTGTTCTAATATACTTTACAACAAAGATGACAAAGCAGTAAAAAAAACAATCTGGATTTTTTTTATTCATGAATGTGAAAAACTACAGAGCGGAACATAATAAATATATTCTATTAGAAATAAAGAAGAAAAATCCCACATAATCTTTGAAGAGCTACTTGGCCAATGACTTTAAAATACCTCTGTGTGTCAGTCTGTCTGTCTCTTGTTAGTTCAATGTATGCGAAAACGGGAAAATTTAATCATCTGGTAAACCAGTCTGTATCCCTCTGAAGTTTCCATGGAGCCGAGTTTTCCCTATAAACAAATTGCGATAAAGTAGACATTCTCCCCTTGAAATTTTGTTATAGAGCCACGTGTCCTTGTGGAAGAACCATATAATTAGTCTTCCTCCACACAAATGACAATAACACCCGCAAACTTCCCACCACCTAAAATAAACAACTTTCTTGAAATATCAACCCGAGGACATAACAAATAATAGAAAATAATGCATGTACGTTTCAGAAGCTTCACAGCCCACATTTACCTACTTTTTCTTAATAAATTATAAAATGTTAATTATTTTTACGTTGAAATATTATTTTACGACACAGTGTTTAGGGTTTACATTTGATATTTTTTTTATCATGGCTTGGTACATATTTTCCCATGGAGAATATAACTCTAGGGTGGCGGCGGGGTAAGATAAGTGGCTATAACAAAGGAAGAAGGGGCAGGAGAGATTGTTGGGTGTGGGAATTGGGTATAAGATACCGGAGTAGATAATTACTTGACTAATATTGTATGATGATTACTCTAAGGTCAAAATGAGTAGGGCTGACCCCGCATGATCGAGTGATCTGAAGCGCTTGTCTTTACAAATCACACATCTCACTTCTGTTCGCGTGTGTTCGAGTCTCGGCTCGAGCAACATCTGTGAGTAGCTTCCAGGTGTCAGTGGTTCTTCCCCGGTAGTTCCTTTACCAAAATATACTGGCCGCCATGTAAAGCTTATCATGTGCTGAAAAAGGCCTTCAACCCCACAAATCCATGAAACCAACTTATCAACAGAGTACAGACACGGATTACCAGTGTACAGACATATATCACCAGTGTACAGATACCTATCACCAGCGCAAAGACGCCATATACAATTAGACTATTATATATTGACACTTGCCTCATGTAATTAAAGCTAATTGTTTGTGTACATTGAAACTTTCCCAAAAATCAATGGTATCCATAGAAATAATTCGATTAGAGGGATTCAATTTTAAATAGATTCCATAGGTTTGGCGTGGAATGTCACTCATGTAGATCAACTACAGTAACACACTATGCACTGATTGATTAAAATTATCAATCTCCCATTACGCACTTCATACTATTGTAATAATGAAACCTTACTACTGAAATAATTGCTTCCATTGTGGTACTGCCAATCACCAAACGAAATATAAAGATTTCAAAGTTTGGAATCATCTTAATTGGTCAATACCAAAGCAAATTTCTACGTGCTGGATGATTTTTTTTTATGATTACACATTTAAATGTTTTCTTGGGAGAACCATTATATAAAAGTATTCCACTGGCATACTACACTCCCCCACCCACAGAATTCAAGCATGAAAATGAGGGGAAAAGGATAATAATGGCAGAAATAATATGACACCATACTATGACTTAATCAATCAAAACAAAAAAGCGATATATGCAGAGAACAGATTCGCATTTTCCATGATCTCAGTTAAGGGAATAGTGCGTGGAACACGTTAAATTAAATAATGAATAAATAAATAAAACCGAATCCTGACATTTATTTTAAAAATTAAGAACAACTATCATCAACTCAAGTAAACGTTTTGTGCTAATGAAACGTTACCACGGAAATAAACGATGCAATGTTCAACCGACACAAAATAAATTTTAATTCATTTTAAAATTAAGAAATCATAATACCATAACAAAATGGTCATGAGAGTTAAATCTTATGGTTTTGGTTGTGCTTGTATGAGTTATTTCCCTTGCCTGAATATTGTCTTCTGGGGCGTCTTAACACCACGGTTTGGATTTTTTTTTTCTATAAAAAAAAATAAATACAGAAATAAGAAATTTTAAAAATTTAAACACAACAACCGAATTGCTTCATCGTTCTTAAAATAGACCTCATCACTTTATTGCATGTTTTCAAAAGAAATTTATAGTGTTCTCTTACTCTCCCATTTGTTCTACCATCCTGCCGATTTTATAAACGAAAAGCATCAACGATATAAGACCTGTACAAATCTATATAAATTCAACCATTAAATCTAATTCTAACTTGACTGTCACCAACTGGTCCCAAACACTGTCAAGTTTGTGTCTTTTGTAATTGGCATTGGATAGATTGAATAATTTGGTGCTGCAAAGATCTGCTGAACGTGATCATTACACTTATTGCGGAAATACGTGGGGTGGGGGTGGTTGGTTGGGTGGGGAGATTGTTAATTTTGCCATAGAATGAGGCAATATATGAATTCACAGAACTTTTATTTGACACTTCTTGCATACGAAATTATGCTAGGAACAAACGATCTATTTAGATGTTTCATAGAAAGGAACAATTAGCACTGCGCGTTGACAGAAAAGAGCAAAGAGATTTTTTGACATCTATTCCATATTTATTCTGCAAGTTATATAGTTCTTTGTCTAAGGTAATTTACAATACGTAAGCAATACACAAAATAGCCTATATCTAATCATTTTTGCACATCTAGTTTCATCATGTAGCCAGATTCTTTAACATTAATTTCTATCCTTATTGCACATTTGGTTTCATCATATAGAGAGTTTCTTTAACATTAACTTCTGTCATTATTGCTTATTTAGTTCATCATGTAGCCAGGTTCTTTAACATTAATTTCTATCATTATTGCACATTTGGTTTCATCATATAGAGTTTATTTAACATTAATTTTTATCATTATTCACATCGCAGAAAAGTATTTAAATAAAACTAACCATTGTCAGTGTTCTGTCACAATGAACAGTGATTTCATAGCAATGCAGATATAAACCGTTGTGAAAGGTATTTATGTGTTTGAATCAAAGAAGTCTAGACTGTTGATAGAATACGTCTATTATACAGTCTGCATGAGTAGCGGTGGGGATCCGACAAGTTTTAGGAGGATTATTTAACAAAAATAAAGCTTCCTACGAAAGTGAAATACATGCAATAATAACGCTAAACTGAGACCTCTACAGGGTTATTTATCGACCCGGGATATTCACTGTTGATCGGCAACGCGGTTATGTGGTAGGTTAACCAAAACTTTTATCGACACCTTTCCGATATTTTGCTCGAGAATCTTGCAACGATATAGTAATAAATCCACATAGTGTTCTTTTTTCTGCTTGTGAAAATGAATCATAATATATAACTAAATCCATGTCTCCTTAGCACCAAGTTTGTTGGACGTTTCGTAACGTATGAATATTATTTCCGCTTAACACAACTAAAAAGTTAGTTATCTCTCATTAATTTAGATATCCGTGTATAACAATTGAGTATTTGTATCTGTATTTTTATGCCTTCCTCGGGAAAATATTAGCTCTGGATTCTATTGTTTATCTAATATCACATCATCGCACCCAACGAAATTATTCAACGTTCCATCGAAATCATCCACAGATGGAGCGTCATTAATGCCAGAAATAAATTCCATAAATCTTCGTCCAACGATTTCACTATATCATTAGGGTCTTTAAGCACCTTATTGCAATGTAATCCTCTGCTGATGGAGACACTTCTTACAACGTACTCCACTAAATCCATTTTAACATCAAATTAAGCAACAAAGTGTATCTTACCGGTTTTAGATGGTCCAATAATATTAGCTCTGCTAGAATTTGGTAAATCCGGATTATCTATATCCTTCTTTTTATCTTTAGTCGCTGAAAAGTCAGTCATCTTTATGTTGTAGAAATCTATATAATAATTACATGAATCTATGTTGTGTTTGATGGAGAGCATTCATCCCCACCAATGTATTAAAAACAACGATGAAGAATAAAGCACGTACACTTACAGGCTAGTGTGTGTAAAATGTGATACAAAAATAGATTTGTCTCTAATGAAACAAGCGGAGATATCGCTGCTTCGCTTGGAAAATTGCCAGGAGCTCCATGGGCTAAGCATCCTGGGGAGAAGCATCCTCCTGGATATAATTATTGTGGTTCTGGAAACCCGACTTGATATCCAACTTGACGAGAAACTTCAACCAAAACCTGGAGAGTATCGAATAAATGCAATTGATCATGCGTGCCACGTTCATGATGTCGCGTATAAAAATCGAGTTACAACAATGACATATTGCAGACGTGAAGTTGATTCACACTCTAAAATCTGTAGAAAGTAAATCTCTAAGAGAATAGCTTGCTAATTATTTTTTATAATATCTGCGATGAAAAGTAAACTAATGCTAGGGCTGGTAATTAGTTATCCAGTTATTATTATAATAATGGAGTCAATTTATTATAGTCCAAGAAGATAATGGAGGGGTAGAGCAACGATTAGTAAACTTGCTGGTGCAGCAGGTGTCGCACATTCTGTTGCTGCAGATTGGTTATCACGACAGGAAGTATGTCAAATTTATCTACCACTACGTAAAACAATTCAGAGAAGGGAAAGTATTTTTTGTTGGGGAAGAGCAAAACAGACAAGCACATACATACACATAAAAAAAAAACCTCACTATCACAAAAGCAAAGATAGGAAGTGTTTATAGGCACACTGTGATACCCTTACATACAAACACATTTTTGAAAAGGAAAGGATTTGTTGTTAGAGAAGAAAAGACAAGAAAACTACAAACATAAATACATACAAAATATTTTCGACAAATTGACAAGTCTCTTTTCTGGAAATCTGTGAAGCTTTGTAAAGGGTTGTTTTGTTTTAAAAATTCCTCTCATAACGTTTGGGAGGACGGCCTCGAGTTGCTGTTGGCTTTTTCACTAGATAAGGCCTACTTCTTCTGAAGAAGAATGAGAACTCCTTTTTGTCCACTTTACAGTATACAAAGCCTCTCTCTTGCTGCTGCAGTCTCTGGTGCTTGATTTGTCTATACACTTCCATCTACTTTTCTCTATCCTCCTTTATTTCTTTAATCGGTATCTTTTCTGTTATTTCTTGCGGCACTTGTAAAATCCCATCGTTCTCTATTTCCTCTGGCTTCTCGATAAGGTTCTGCTTGATCCTGTCAGCTTCATTCTTCTTACCAGTCTTTGATGACATGTTTTTTTGAGGAGTCAACGATGAGTGGCCTTTTGAGGAGTCAACGATGAGTGGCCAGACTTAATTTTGATGTCGCCAATAAAAGCATGTGCGACTAGTTACTGTCCGCAAAATGGGCATTTTTTTGCTGTTGTGTGTATGTGTGTGTGTGTGTGTGTATGTTCAGAGCCACACACCCCATTTGCTTTTATGCATGCAAAGGATCCTTTTCGATTTCGTTGGATTCCGGGACAACTAAGCCCCACTGGACAAAAGATGAGTGGGAATTGTACCACACATGCTGATCATGATAAACTTTAAGACGCTCTGTAGTGATTAATACCTCAAGAATCCACTCAAGAAGACACTGGTAGGCCTGGTGTCAAGATAATATGACTGAGTGGGACATGGTGCCACTTGTCTGTAGCATGACTCCCCGATGCTACGTAAAAATCAAAACAAACATGTATGTTTAAAGTCGACGATTTGGTGACAAAAGAGCATCGTTTCTTACACTGACAAATGTTGTCCCTGGGGTTCTTGGTGCGAATGAGATGACCACGTATAGACCACTGTCTGTTGTTAACTTTGCACCATGCAATGTTGTTCACAGCACGTACGACTGACAACAGGTTCGCTGAAATGAAGAACAATGTATTCGTCTTTGTCTACAGGAATGCATGGTTTAGAGGCTAAGTAATCCAGGCATATCTATTGTTAAATCCTGTGTCACATGTATCGCAGTGATAAGAGCATATGGGAAATTTGGTGATGCTAGTAATGGATTCGGAATGTTCTTTGTAATTATAAACGTGAATTTATTTGTGTCTGGGAAATCGGAATCTTGAAACACCAGAAATCCGCTAACAAATCGAGGATACGTTATGTAATTGTAGCGTGGAGTCAAGACGTCTTGGATCTGGTGCTTTTCTGAAAAGAGACAAGCCACAAGCCATCTTTTTTTCATTATGTTTGCCTGCTGTAACAGGAGTTCTATGCCTTTTCGTTGTTTGGCTTGTCTTGACTGTTGAATGCTTTTCAGTTTTTTGTCCAGTCTGCGATGTCGTTTTTCTCAGCATACGTTCGTCCCACAACGATTACCCGGGCTATATTCATCTCGTCTTGGTTGTTGTTAATTTGAAAGATGCCAAGTTTGCTGCTGAGAATGCCGTCCACCAATAACACTTTACGCATCCTCTTACCTTTCGGATGTGAAACGTGGGTCATGTAAAGTGTAGTTTTTACATCAGTGATTTGAAACTCGTCGTTGGATTGTTGGACGTGTTGAATTTTGTCAATGACTTTGAATGGGTCAATAGTGATATGCTACTAAACTCAGTCCAAACGGGTGACGTCAAACGGTCTTGATGAATGGAGTCTCAAACGATCGCTTTCTTTGGCTTGGCATTGTCGCTTCAGTGTCTCAAAGAAGGAATACCACAAAACGATGACAAAAGTCTTCTACTTTCAGTGGTGATACTTCGGACTTGAACTCTTTAAATTTTACAGTGTATGTGTAAGCCGTAGATCTAAATTATCGGGATGCATGTTTCTATGTCTGTGGAATGCAATAATAATTTTCGGTAAGACCTGCCCTGGAGGTAGACACTTCTCACCAGCAGTAAATTTGGAAGAGATTGATACACGGTCCCTCATGTCGTCTTCAAAATCGCTGGCATGAATTGAGCCAAAACTTCAGCTCGTGTGCGAGCGATATGTCAAGTCGTTGTGTCTTTCTTCCTTCTTCTTGTCATTGAAATAGTCTGATCGTTCATCTTGATTGCAAAATGTAATTTGACTAGGGTTTACACATAGGGGATCCATACAATGCTGTCTTAGAGTCCTAGTATCAAATCAACTCACAGACAGTCAAGATGGAAGAGTCAACACAGCTTACCATTCTGGTCAGAACTTTGAGGAGCGTTAAACGAAAGCATTCTTTAGAGAAGACGACGGTCTCCTCCTTACTAGCTAAAAGTTAATATATTTGCCATATATGTAAGGTTGTTGTTATAGTTGTAGGGTTTAACGCCATTTTCAGCACAATATAGGCTATACATGGCGGCCAGAATTAATGGTGGAGGAAGAACCCTGGAAAACCCCGGGAAGAACCACTGACCCACGAGAAGCTACTGGCCGGCTTTCTCACTTACCCACGTTAGCCGAGTCTGGACTCGAACTCACGCAGACAGAGGTGAGATGGCAGCGATTTGTAACGGTCAGCGCTTTAGAACACTAGGCAACTTGGGGCAACTCCATATCTGTAAGGAGATTAAGAACTGTGCTTCAGAAACTCCACATGGTCAAAGCAAAAGAACTATTGCAAAAAGAGAGGCAGAGGTCAAGATACCAGTTATTATTGTCCTGAGAAAGGACACTGGACTTCACAGTGATCTAAGAAAAGAGAGAACTAAAAAGAAATGTCCCCGTCCAGAAAGGCGAAAAAGTAAAAAATCCGGACAACCAGAAGAAATTGAAAACGAGTAAGAAAAGCTGAAAAGATTCAAATGGAGAAACAGAGAGCGAAAAAATAAAATGGACTTTAATGATGTATTGTGACATTTTCAGTGTATTCTACAAAACGAGAATATACCCAAAAAGAAAACGTTAGCTTCTCTTTCTTTTGATTTTTTTAATATGGATAAACACGAGCACGCGTTCTTTACACGCACACCTTTCAAACCTTATGAAAAAGGGTTTAAGACCATGAAATAGATAGATGTGTGTTTGTTCTTTTGATAAACTCATGGACTAGACATGATGAGATTAGCTGTCGTTAACTCTTACTATAACCAAGTCTTACTGCATGATTTGGTAGTGGTCACTACTGCAGATGGTATTTTAGTGGTAGTTATCGTAGATTAGCGTCTCGTTCTCTTGGGTCGGGTTAAAGACATCTAGTACATTACCTCTGGCAACATATTTTTTAGCACAGACAACGCTTGTATTTCACCGTCATTCTTCTGTTCTACTCCTTTCTTCTTTTTCTTCTCTTTTCTTCTCGTTTTCTTCTTTCTTCGTCTTGCAGTTTTTGAATTAAAAAAATTGTTCTGTTTCTTTCTGCTGTTGTAAAGATTTCTCCAATTCTTCTCTTCTATATCAATCTAGAATTCTCTGCCCATGGTAACCGGGCGGAAGGCTGTGGTGTCGGTAACAATTATTGCGAAACAAAATTCCGTAAATCCCAATTAAACATGTCCGCTGCTTGAAGCTGGATCCCGATTTTATTAGCCTCAGCAGGAGCACCCAAATACATTCTCATCGTCGTTTCAACCATACTCAAAAGTATTCCTCATAGGTTCACTACGTTCCAACGCTAACGCAACCATATACTGCTCGTGTCATCACGCCTCGCTGTCTTTTAATTGGAAAACAGACTGCTCTCTGACTGAATTTGGAAAACAGACTGCGCTCTGACTGAATTTTATAACGCAGCCTTGGATTGTTGAAACATGTAAGCCCGTTTCGATCCATCCTTAGATTATAAATATCCGCGACTCTTCTTATGGTTTCACTTTTTCTTAGGATGCATAGAATGCTAAACATTGGTGAATCCAAGCCGTGTACCACGTTAGCAAGCGTGTAGGCATCCACACTCATATCAGGGATGCTATTCAACTGAAAGTATCTGTTGTGTGTGAAATCATCATGTGCTATCTCCAAGATGATGGACTGGTGTTTGGAAGAGAATAATGTATATGGAAAGGCAAGGCTGTCTAAATAGAGTCTTGCTGTACAGTCCCGATTTGAGCCGACGTTTGGGGAAGATCGATGAGATACGTTGTATATTAACTCACTTTGGTTAATAATAACCAACGGACCTTTTTCAGACACACACACCCCGCTCATGCCTCGAAAGAATCCACTTTCACTCTTGCCAAAATACATGTTTTTGTATCTGTGTTGTGTCTATGTGTCTTTGTGTATTTGTATATATTTGTGTTTTCAATTCTAACATAAAACCCTTGCCCATCACCATTCGAGCCCATTAACCCTCAAATGTCATTCCCATGTTAAAATCCTCTTGTACCAGGATAGGACCTCCCTTATTAAATTTTCCTTGTCGCTCAAGAGACTCCCACCCCCTGTTAAATTCACATTGATGCTTAAGTGCACCTCTCATGTTTAATTGTCCTTGACGCTCAATTGCCCCTTCTGACGCTCAAGTACCATTCCCACATTAAACCTAAAGGGTTCATTTAACGTAGAATTCTATATACCTACCAAAGCAAAGCGTATTTTGGTCAACTCGAACACTATTAGAAAGTTCCCGCCCCATTCAGGTCAGCCTCATGTAACAATATTGTCATTTGCCCTAGAGCAATGACGTCACATATGTTAAATTTCCCTTAACGCTGTAGAGGCCTTTCTGACGCTGTGGTGCCCCATATTAATGCCGACATACCATTGTAGTACAACAGTAATTTTTTTCACTGATTCAAGTCTTCTATCCCACATAACTATCCTGCTGCGCGAGGGCCGTTGGTAACGTTCGCGGTTTATAATCAAAGTTTTGTGCGTGGGTTCGCATGTGTGTGCGCCTGATGTGAGGACAAAGTTATTGGAGTGGGGTGGGATTAGAAGCGTTAACCTCGTTAAGCATCATATATCCAAAATTGCTAGTATAATACATGTGTGACTTCTCTAACCACAACATCAGTGACATCCTCAAGTGAACAAGAAAAAAAAACGAACGTTTTCAAAGATAAGCTACCCAATGTACTAATGAAACATGTGAGTCAAGGTCAAATATAAGGTAACCGATATACATATGAGTTATAAAGGTCAAGGTCACAAAAATCAAAGAGGTATGTGGACAAAAAGCAACACTTTATTTATTAATCACTGATTATAATAAAAGCAAGTTTGGGAAATAATATTTTCAAAATATAGACAAAAATTTAATTCGAAATTACTTATCTTTCTTTTTCGAACAGAGATACAATTGTCAGAAAATGAATTGACTTGGATCATACAATCATCATATATAGATCATCAAAATGTTCAATGTAGAAATGTCTACTTGTAGACAAAAGTTGGGGGGTTTTTTTTCGTTTTTTTATTTTTATTTTTTTTTACTGAGAAGGTAACATTTTCTTACGGTGAAATCAATCCTTTAAATAGAAAAAGAAACTCTCATCTTCGCTAGCCAAGATTCCTATATGAAAACCATATCTAAACCTTGGCGGATCG
This sequence comes from Potamilus streckersoni, assembly GCA_016746295.1. Taxonomy (NCBI): domain Eukaryota; kingdom Metazoa; phylum Mollusca; class Bivalvia; order Unionida; family Unionidae; genus Potamilus; species Potamilus streckersoni. Next base: position 2,688,648 of record JAEAOA010001201.1, read on the forward strand.
AATATATATTTTAGTGCTTTATCCTACATTTAATGCTTTTTCGATATCTATTGGATTTCATGAGTTGCCTCCCTCAGTATGTAATGTCATCTAATCAAGCGGTACATTGTGTATCAGCTAAAATAGTGGAGGCATTTGACTTCAGAAGAATGCTTTGTAAGTTTAACATTGTAAGTATGACTAAATACGAGAACGAAGCCATTTCAGATGTATTTGAGTGAAAGGTATTTCTACAACACGGAACGGCGGTTGGAAATTGTTAATTTATCAGACCATTCGAGTTGTGTGCTCCCCTTGTCTCGATCATGTAGAAACAGTGTTCAAATTTGACCAACTTAACTTTGATTGGAGACGGTCTCTTGCTGCCGCATCCAATGAAATTCACAGACCCGACGCACATTAATATCTGCTCGATGCATCAAAGTCTAGATGCGGTTATCATATCGGAACTTTGGTTATCAAAGATGGGAAATCTCTGGTCTCGTTGAAAGTTTTTTTAAATTTCTTTTCCTTTTATTTTATCTGGTATAAGTTATTGTTTTTGTTAGCTCTCTGAAATATTGTATAACAGAGTTGTACTTCTAACTGATCACCCATACTGATATTTCAAAATACCTACCACTGATACCTTGCTTGAATACAAGATTTTATTTCTTTGTTACTTCGTCATGATTTATGAGTTCCAAAATCATCAATTAGAATCAAAATACTAGTTCTTTGGTATAAATCGTCTAGTAACTCATTTATCCGCTTTGTCTATTAGGATCACATTTTCGTCTTATCCAAGTTGTTGGAGTTTAACATTGTACCTCAGGACGGGCACATTTTTTTTTCTGCAAAAATCTTGAACCGTTACAACTTTCCATTTTTTATCAGAAGAAAACTTTCACTATCTCACAGACTTCCATCAACATGACAAGCAAATAAAGTGATTTAAGAACTCCAATTTTTTTTTATACTTAGTGGAAATGATTTGCTGCCCGCTCCCAAACACCCCATTAAAAACTGTTTCCTTAATATCCAATTTTCGAGTTGAAATAAACGAAAAACTAATGTTCATCAGCCAAACTTAATTGATAAGTTTATGAAGATATGTTTACTCTGACAGAATTAGTCATCATCATGACTGGTATGCTGAAAACTGAATTTGAAAGATGGTCTCGATTCATCCGGCAGTGTGATTTCCTATCTGAAATAAATGTAAACTATTTTTCTTCGGGATGTGAATAATATCTTCTCCAAAATTGGTGTTAATGCATGGATTTATGAGTATATCACATGATGTTGACGACGAGAGGAAATCTCCACTTGGTTCATTTTATCAGAGTTAAGAGTTGTTAATTATTCTGTATCCGAACATCTGGAATGATCCGTATGTAGGAACTATAGCTGTATAATATATATTAATGAACAAATAGATATAAACAGTCATTAGGCACACACACACACACACACACACACACACACACACACACACACACACATACATACATACATACATACATACATACATATATATATATATATATATATATATATATATATATATATATATATATATATATATATATATATATATATATATATACACACACACTAAACTTTTCTGTCGAGAAAATTAGATATATTTTTGTTACTTAGCAATCCACATAGTACAATAATAATCTGTTGAAAACAAAATTGCAGGCTGCAAAACATTGCTTTGATAAACTGTATTTATATGCAATAATATAATCATTGATTTTTTGGATCTGTGTTTTGAAATGGGTTTTGTTTAATTCTCAAAGAATCATTTTCTGTTATTTAAAGGAGGCTTTCCACGTAAAGTAAAGCAATCTCCTTAAACTAATTGGAAGAGGATTGTTTTATATTTGGAAATACGCAAACATAGACTGACACAGAAACTCACGCACGTAAAAAGCATTATTTTATATTTGGTATGTGCTTTAATATTAGTAGCTGAAAACTCAGATTTCTAGTCCAATGTTTGACTACATATAAGGATCAGAATGTCATCATATTTGTAGATATTTAAAAATCAAAGTTGTGCTTGCTAATTAACTGCAGTGTAAATATAATTAAAACACGTCTTGAAAAATATTTGCTTCGGGTAATGCAGGTAGTTTAATTAAATTAATTATTTATATAATTACCTATATACAAAGATTGTCAGAAGAAGACGTTGGCGATGATGGTGTTTGCAAAATGCATTCCTATAAGTATAAGATTATATATGTGTAAATATATGGAAATATAAGTATATGTAAATATAGGTATATATATATATATATATATATATATATATATATATATATATATATATATATATATATATATATATATATATATAATGTAAAAATGTGGATATACGCAGTAATACGTACTTACAAAAGACTTAAAAGTTTGTATGCTAATGAAAAGGTATCCTTTTTGTTGGTTTTAACGGTACGTTTAACACCTTAAGGGCTTGTTCAGGTCGGTAAACGAAAGCTACAAGTCTTTCCCATCCACACAAAGTGAAGACTTAGCCGTAATACAAATTGTTATAGAAAATGAGTACAAGTGCATTAACTCGAAAAATCCAATCGAAAAGTGGAGATGAAAACGTATTTTGTTCTCGTTTGTTCTAATAGTGATCAATGTCAGAACAATGCAATGCATTCGTATAATAAGTTTGCTGACTGTCAAAGCAATGCAATGCATTCGTATAATAAGTTTGCTGACTGTCAAAGCAATGCAATGCATTCGTATAATAAGTTTTCTGACTGTCAAAGCAATGAAATGCATTCGTATAATAAGTTTGCTGACTGTCAAAGCAATGAAATGCATACGTATGAAAACCTGATCACTGTCAAAACAATATAATGCATACGTATGAAAAACCTGATCACTGTCAAAGCAATGTAATACATACGTATGAAAAACCTGATCACTGCCATTGCAATTTAATTCATAGGTATGAAAAACCTGATCACTGTCAAAGCAATGTAATACATACGTATGAAAACCTGATCACTGTCAAAACAATATAATGCATGCGTATGAAAAACCTGATCACTGTCAAAGCAATATAATACATACGTATGAAAAACCTGATCACTGCCATTGCAATATAATGGATACGTGTGAAATGTCTTATAACTGTCAAAACAATGTGATACAATCGGATGATAAGTCTACAATAGAAACAGACGATGTAGATTAAATTATTTTTAAAGAAAGCAAGCAACATCAATGAAAGTGTATTATTTGAAACAAAGAACTCCAACTCAGGCCCCTTTCATACGGTAGTGGACATTAATAACCAAGAATAGTTGTAGAAACTATTATAATTCCACTGTTACAGTAATGAACTACTATTCTCTATGGACAACATCATCCACAGAACATAAGGGACACGTTTTATTCAGAGTTTCATAACAATCTGTACAGTAATAAGCATTGCATTGGTCACCGGAACATTTCACCAGAACAATGCCATGGAATCTCCCCTCAACTGTCTCACAGCTTAGACATATTTTGTCTTGTTGTGAAAGACATCTTGCAAGACATGGGATTTTGAATGACAGCCACGTCATCAGCTGTAGCTGCTCATTGACACATTTTTCCTTATAAGATGATTTGATCTTTTGGCGCAAGAATTTCCAAAAATTGATTCGCTTGTGTTGAATTAATTTATGGAGATATTGAATTCTTGCTTCTTCCTGTCTTGGATAGTAGTAAGCAGTGATTTTTCTGCGAGCTCTTAATGCACACTCCTTCATGAAAACGAAGAAGACGGCTACAAGATAAAGGACTATGTAGACGAAAATGTTCGAGGAGTCTGGCATGGAGGGGTCCGGCAAACACTCTGTTAAATTCAGTTCACCAATATAACTCTCATTGATGTTTAATCCCTGGATGAGTTCTCGATAAAAAACGGCAACAAACCCAGTTCCATCGACGTTAACCTGAAATTTGGCATTGCCCTTGTACTGAATATTGACTTTTCCGTGCCGTTTCAGGAGATCAAGGACATAGTATAGAAGATAGTCAAAGAAAAGTACACAAAGACACAGCAAAAAATGCATACCAATCTGAGCAAGGCCAAATTTACTGTGACCTATTTCCACTGATGTGATACGCCAAGAACTGGTGTCAATGTACAACTTTTTCTCCTTTTTCTTCAGTGGCAACACAAAACTCAATCCACTTTCTTTTCTTTCTTGATCTAGATCCTTGAAACGCTTAGTAATGTATATGTTGTCATAGGAATCACGTGCCAGATAATTTCGTACATACCAAAAGGATTGCAGAAATAAAAGAATCAATGTCAGAGATAGAACTTTCTCCATGAATCTTATAAGGTGAATAAAAATACCAGTTTTACCGTCTAATTCTTCCTTCACCCCTTTTCGAATCCATTCTGCGGATGGACTTGAATTATAATTGGCATTAGACTCATTGGTTGTAGACAGGTTGACGGTGAAACCATTGATTGAGAGGTTTATCGCTTCTTGAGTTGCTTGTATTTCATTTTGAAGATCATCATTTGTAAGTGTTAGGAAGTTACAACCAGGCTGAATTAACTTTAGTCCTCCCTGGCACAAGCTATCGAAACTATAAAAAAAATAGTTAAATAAGCTGTGACATTAACGTCACGTGTGTCATAACTCTATGATTGTATATGGTTTGAACAAACCGTAACATCTAGGTATGCATGATTTACTAAAAGTGAACGTTTTCTAAACACTTAGAAAATCAAACTTAAGAATACATTGTTTAAGTATAACTATTATTACGTTATTTTGGATATTACATACTAACTCATGCATGTCCAGTCATCAGTTAGCTTCTAAAATTGGTAAACATTTGTCAAGAATAGCGTGTATAGGATTAAGTTATAATATTGATATTGAAATATAAAACGCTCTTGTATAATGTGATCCGGAAATTAAACTAGGTTAATAAATTAATACTGCAACTACTAATTCACAACATTAAACCAAGAAAGCGAATTAAAAGCAACATATAAGAACAGATTGTGCTATCTCTGGATTCTGTAGTAGGATCTTGATAATATGGGGCAGAAATAATAGTTTAATACAAACAATACTATCATACAGGTTAGAGAAATTAAATTCGTACCCTACCGAGTTTCGTGCTTAGTCGTGACGGTATATGGGCTGGTGCGTGCAGGCAAGGCAATGGGTGCTATTTACTCGCGAACCTGGGTTCGAAATTCGGTAGAGTACGAATTTAATTTCTCTAACCTGTATGATAGTCTTGTTTGTATCAAACTATATGTATATATATATATATATATATATATATATATATATATATATATATATATATATATATGCAAATGGGCCAATAGGCTGATAAATCGAGTGTGAATCAGAGGTAAGAAAGAAATGAATAGAATTAGAAAAAGCCTATTTTGTTCGAATAGATTTTAAAAAAATATGACCATTACTAGTGTATAGTAATATTAGTATTCCAACTGTACTGTAATACGAATATCTACAGTGTATAACAACATGACCATTTTCAGTATATGCACTTAGTAATATGATTAATTTCCATTATATATTAATATGACCATTGACAGGGTATAGTAATATGACCATTGACAGGATATAGTAATTGACAGTGTATAGTAATGTGACCATTTACAGGGTATAGTAATTGACAGTGTATAGTAATGGGACCATTTACAGGGTATAGTAATTGACAGTGTATTGTAATATGACCATGTATCAATGCATTTCAATTTTATCATTAAAGGACAGAGAAGGGCAATACAATATAAGGTGCATACTGAATCTGATTGCTAGACGATCGGACTTGAACGATGCAGAAACACTTACCATTAAGTGGTATTAACGAAGTATTTATAAGCTCTTTTCATGTAATATGCTGCATAAAAATACAAGCAGCATCATAATCAGTTAAAACTAGTCGGACCAGTTACAAATAACACTGTGCCCAGATCCAAATAATAAGTTATGACCAGTTCCGCATAACATGCTAAGTTATAAATAACATAATGCCCAGATACAATAGAATACCCAGTAACTAATAGCATTATGCTCAGTTAAAGCAATATAATGCCTAGTTACATATTGCATTATGCCTATATGCAAATAGCACTATGCCCAGTTAAAGCAAAATAATGCCTAGTTACATACTACATTGTGCCTAAATGCAAATAGCATTACGACCAGTTAAAGCAAAATAATGCCTAGTTACATACTAAATTGTGCCTATATGCAAATAGCACTATGCCCAGTTAAAGCAAAATAATGCCTAGTTACATATTGCATTATGCGTATATGCAAATAGCATTACGACCAGTTAAAGCAAAATAATGCTTAGTTACATACTATATTGTGCCTATATGCAAATAGCACTATGCCCAGTTAAAGCAAAATAATGCCTAGTTACATACTACAATGTGCCTATATGCAAATAGCATTACGACCACTTAAAGCAATATAATGCCTAGTTACATACTACATTGTGCCTATATGCAAATAGCACTATGCCCAGTTAAAGCAAAATAATGCCTAGTTACATACTACATTGTGCCTATATGCAAATAGCATTACGACCAGTTAAAGCAAAATAATGCCTAGTTACATACTACATTGTGCCTATATGCAAATAGCATTACGCCCAGTTAAAGCAAGATAATGCCTAGTTACATACTACATTGTGCCTATATGCAAATAGCATTACGACCAGTTAAAGCAAAATAATTCATTTGTTACATACTATATTGTGCCTATATGCAAATAGCATTACGTCCAGTTAAAGCAAAATAATGCCTAGTTACATATTGCATTATGCGTATATGCAAATAACAATACGACCAGTTAAAGCAAAATAATGCCTAGTTACATACTATATTGTGCCTATATGCAAATAGCATTACGCCCAGTTAAAGCAATATAATGCCTAGTTACATACTACATTGTGCCTATATGCAAATAGAATTATGCCTAGTTACAGCATAATCATGCTCAGATACAGATACCATGTCCATATGCAAATAACATCATGCCCAAACAAATAACATCATGCTCAGACAAATAACATCATGCCCAGAAAATTATCATCATGCCTGGATGCAAATTGCATGCTCTGTAACAGCTACCATCATGTCCTCGATACAAATATCAATGATCATTTACATATTGCATGCTCAGGTATAACGCTATTCCCAGGATAAATAACATCCACAGTTACGTATAAAATCATGCTCAGGTATAACGCTATTCCCAGGATAAATAACATCCACAGTTACGTATAAAATCATGCTCAGGTATAACGCTATTCCCAGGATAAATAACATCCACAGTTACGTATAAAATCATGCTCAGTTATAACGCTATTCCCAGGATAAATAACATCCACAGTTACGTATAAAATCATGCTCAGACAGAAAAACATGCCCGTTACAAACAAATATTATGCCCAGATACAATAGCATGCCCAATTACTATTAACATCCCGCCCAATTTCAAATAAATTCCCAGTTAAAAAAAAAAAAAACAAAACATCAGGCCCAGATACAAATCATATTATGTGCAGTTACAAATTATATCACGCAAAGATACAAATTGCATGCGTAATTTCAAACATTATTATGATCAAATGCAACTAAGTTCATGCCAAAATGGAAATAACATGCCAAAATACAGACATCTTGTCCAGTTACAAACGGCATCATTTCCAGTTACAAATACATGCCCTCTTACAAATAACATTGTGCCTAGTTTGCAATAAGTTGACACTTACAGTGGTGGGCACTCTTTGTCCAAAGTTGATATAAATCCAACACATTCCTGAAATTAGACCAGAAAAAGCAAGGATAAATTCATATTATTATCAAGCTAGATATTCATTGCCAGAGAGAGATCAGTAAAAAAATAATTCAATGAAAACGTTTCACGTTTTCTTGCTTGCCAGCTTTATTTAAAAAGTAGATATGAACTGCATCCACAGTTTTAACTTCCAATCAGACTCTAAAAAGAAGCAGCAACAAAATTGCCCAAAGATTTAAAATAGGGTGAGAACATGGGAAACAGGGGCCACTCTCATCACGCTCTGGATACCTAAACTTTACATATCGTTGTACTAGATACTTAAACTGTACATATCATTGTACTAGATACTTAAACTGTATATATCCTTGTACTGGAGTTGTAATGATCAACATATCATAGAGAAATAAATAGGCGTATAGTGGGTGACCTATTTTTGTGTGTACGTTTTGTATTGAAGTACCTTATAATTCTTTAAGTATCTAATTCCGTACTGGCACGAATTTGTCTTAAAATTGCTTTTTGTAGTCAATTTATAGAAGCTGTGCCATTTGGGAAAATTCCGTATTTTCAAGTATTAAACAAAAGTCACTACCACATTCACAATCACTACTACAATCACCATTACTTCCATCATCACCGTCACTCCCACAATCGCCATTACTCCCACCATCACCATTACTACCACCATCAGCGTTACTCCCATTATTACAAATACTACCAACATCAATATTACTCCCACCATCAACATTGCTACCACCATCAACATTACCCCCACCATCAACATTACTCACACCATCAACATTAGTACCACCATCACCATTATTCCCACCATCAACATTACTCCCACCATCAACATTGCTACCACCATCACCATTACTCACACCATGACTATTACTATCACCATAAATTTTACTCCCACCATCAACTTTACTCCCACCATCAACATTACTCCCACCATCAACATTACTGCCACTATCAGCATTACTCCCACCATCAACATTACTGCCACTATCAGCATTACTCCCACCATCACCATTACTCCCACCATCAACATTAGTACCACCATCAACATTACTCCCACAATCAACATTGCTACCACCATCAACATTGCTACCACCATCAACATCACTCCCACCATAGACATCACTCCCACCATCAACATTACTGCCACTATCAGCATTACTCCCACCATCACCATTACTCTCACCATCAACATTACTCCCACCATCAACTTTACTCCCACCATCAACATTACTCCCACCATCAATATTACTTCCACCATTACTATTACTATTACCATCAACTTTACTCCCACTATCAGCATTAGTACCACCATCAACATTAGTACAACAATCAACATTACTCCCACCATCAACATTAGTACCACCATCAACATTACTCCCACCATCAACATTACTCCCACAATCAACATTGCTACCACCATCAACATTGCTACCACCATCAACATCACTCCCACCATAGACATCACTCCCACCATCAACATTACTGCCACTATCAGCATTACTCCCACGATCACCATTACTCTCACCATCAACATTACTCCCACCATCAACATTACTCCCACCATCAACATTACTCCCACCATCAATATTACTTCCACCATTACTATTACTATCACCATCAACTTTACTCCCACTATCAGCATTAGTACCACCATCAACATTAGTACAACAATCAACATTACTCCCACCATCAACATTAGTACCACCATCAACATTACTTTCACTATCACCATTAGAAAAGGTAGTAGTTGTAGTAGTAGTACAAGTAAACAGGTCAAACTAAATATTAAGCACGTAAATAAGCAATATTTTCAAAATTTGAATCGTAGACCTGACATGAACTGAGAAAGGCTTATGTTCTGCCAACATTTCGAATTTGCTTTCCACTCTTTTTTCCCTTTTTTGTGGAAAATGTCAGATAAAGCGTTGTATTCATTGTTAGTAAGAGTTATCATTAGAAACGTCATGTTCCAAATGTTAGTAATGCTAGAAACATTCCGAATAAAGTTTTTCATTTTCATAATATTTTTAATTTGATTGATGATTCTGAAGATCAACATATATAATCTTCTATCAGTATTCATGAGATCTCTGTTATGGCGGTACAGTTGGTATCAAATGTATTGACACATAGCACTATCATGTGATGGTTTGTTTTCCAACTTATATTTTATTTACTGTCTTCAATAATGTCGTTCACTAATATATCGATATTGCCAACAGTTAATAAAAAACAATGTAATGTCAAACTTCCCATCGCCCAGGAGAATGAAAATGGTAATCTTACCTTTTTAATGGAATTCGTAGCACTTTGTATTTTTTTAATTTCCTCGTCCATTATAGTGAAACTCGTTTTGACGGGTGAAATCCCTTCACGCATGTCATTCTGTAGCTTTTTGAGTACATTTTGCTGCCTGACAATGTATCCTCTAGCTTGTTCCAATGGCTTTTCCAACTGCCTGTTAAGGTTGCGTGCCTGATCTAGGGCAAGATCTGCAATACAGGACATGCTTGTCGCCACCTCCGCCATGTTGTCTTTGATGTTTTGAACAGTATGAGAGAGCATAAAGCCAAATATAATGGACAAGATGACCGCACGGCCCTTGCCTGTGAAAAAATTTGGAATTACGAGTGCAACAACACAGCGGAACAACATGGACAAGGCTAGACCGACTGATATTAAAACTGTCACAATTGCAACTGTGATACCAGCTTCAAAATCGGAATACCCAAACGAATACCTCAAGACAAGAAATATCAGTCCACCCAGGAAAACACCAGTTATCGCTCCAAATATTCCTTTTAGGGTTCTGTTTTGGTCTTTGTCAGTTAGGAATAGTTTTCTACCTGTCTTGGTCAGAATTTCTTTGCTCGAAGACAATTTGCCAAGTAATTCTGGTGGTTTGTGTCCTGTAATTTCTTGTTTATTATCATCTGATGGAGTTTCTTCATTGCCATTTCTTTCATTTGATATATTATTCCATCTTACCTGTGCAGGTAAACCAGGTCTTGGTGGAGGCCCCTTCTTGATATCTCCTGTACTTTCCTTCATTGTGATATCACTAGTTTGTCTTCCAGCACTCTCATGAACACCCGAAGGAGTCATTTTGTGATGAATTTCCTGTGATTCGCTTTGAAGGCAAATGTTGCCATGGTTTCAGGATCTTGACTGGCGATGACGTTGCATTGAAGACAGTTTTATTGAACGAAATAATTTCGTGTTAACGTAAACAAAACACATATGAAACTATTTCAATAAGGTTTCCTTTTATACAGACGCATTACTTAAAACCAAACTATAAAGACATAATGCAGCCGAATCTGAATCCGAGTGAATCATGCCAAATTCTATTTCTCAGTTGTTTACTAATAACCTACATGGACTCATCAAATGTGGCAGGAAATCTGGACGAGCTGATTTATCATCAGATATCATTCTATTCACGTGTCATTGTCACCATAGTCAAATTATACCATATTTAATCTAAACAAAAGGAACCTTCAAGCTTGAGATGTTTAAATGCTTCTCCAGTAGTAGAAATATACCTTGCAAAATGCACTGAGAACTGGTGCGTGTTACTGTGCTTGCAGTCAACCCGTTACTATTTTTGTTTATCCCCACAGATATTTCGACGGACGATTTAAGGAGTCATATTTATACATATGTTCGTCTGTCCATTGCTATTGATTTTGCCGCTGCTGTGTCCAAGATCAAGGTCACTGGACTTGAAAATGTGAATTTCCATTCTCAATTTTAAAGAACAGTTTGACTGATCGAATTGTTATCCATCTGACATCAGGCCAAGCTAACCTTTGGAATAGTACTTCGTCAGTTATGTCATTTCAACTTATTCTTAAAAGCAAATGAACTTCTTTCATCCAAAATTCAGAAGGTATCTTGCAACTACTTAAAATTACACTCATTTTAATTTTACAAATCGAGTCGACTTGAGATCAAATATGCTATTAATTACTAACAAAAGAAAATCCATAGAACAACCTGATAACAAACTTTCAAACAGAATTTGATAAAATTTCAAACAAATTGCCGAGCTCAAGTTTATTTGACATTTAGACACAAGCGTTGATGTTAAAACTGGAGATGAACACATTATAAGGACTTTCTCATAAACTCAGCAAAGATGATCGGTATAATATTATTTCAAAATCTTTACAATTATGCCATCAACTATGGATGCCATTAAAACTATGGATGCCATTAAAACTATGGATGCCATTAAAACAATGGATGCCATTAAAACAATGGATGCCATTAAAACAATACAGAAACCGTTGTCTTTTTTAGCAGAATTTCACCAAATTTGAACGAGGGTATTAAGATATGTAATTACGGTGTATTGCATGCAACCAAGCACCAACAGTTGATTATCATAAATCTGTTGGAACTAAGTATGCATATTCTAACGTTTGTTTTGTGGGATCTAGGCATGTATATTCTAACGTCTGTTTTGTGGGATCTAGGCATGTATATTCTAACGTCTGTTTCGTGGGATCTAGGCATGTATATTCTAACGTCTGTTTCGTGGGACCTATGCATGTATATTCTAACGTATGTTTTGTGGGATCTATGCATGTATATTCTTACGTCTGTTTTGTGGGATCTATGCATGTATATTCTAACGTCTGTTTTGTGGGATCTATGCATGTATATTCTTACGTCTGTTTTGTGGGATCTATGCATGTATATTCTAACGTCTGTTTCGTGGGACCTATGCATGTATATTCTAACGTATGTTTTGTGGGATCTATGCATGTATATTCTTACGTCTGTTTTGTGGGATCTAGGCATGTATATTCTAACGTTTGTTTTTGTGGGATCTAGGCATGCATATTCTAACGTCTGTTTCGTGGGACCTATGCATGTATATTCTAACGTATGTTTTGTGGGATCTAGGCATGTATATTCTAACGTCTGTTTTGTGGGATCTAGGCATGTATATTCTTACGTCTGTTTTGTGGGATCTAGGCATGTATATTCTAACGTTTGTTTTTGTGGGATCTAGGCATGTATATTCCAACGTCAGTTTTTGTGGGATCTAGGCATGTATATTCTAACGTTTGTTATGTGTGATCTATACATGTATATTCTAACATCTGTTTTGTGGGATCTAGGCATGTATATTCTAACATCTGTTTTGTGGGATCTATTCATGTATATTCTAACGTCTGTTTTGTGGGATCTAGGCATGTATATTCTAACGTCTGTTTTGTGGGATTAAGGTATGTATATTCTAACGTCTGTTTTTATGAGATCTAGGCATATATATTCTAACGTCTGTTTTGTGGGATTTATGCATGTATATTCTAACGTGTGTTTTGTGGGATCTAGGCATGTATATTCTAACGTCTGTTTTGTGGGATCTAGGCATGTATATTTTAACGTCTTTTTATGGGATCTAGGCATATATATTCTAACGTCTGTTTTGTGGGATCTAGGCATGTATATTCTAACGTCTGTTTTGTGGGATCTAGGCATGTATATTCTAACGTCTGTTTTGTGGGATCTATGCATATATATTCTAACGTCTGTTTTTTTATGTATGATGTAATACCGTACATCCATGCAAGTATATAAGGAAAACTGTAAAGTGCATCTTAAACGGAAATTACTATTATATATTCCCTCCGAGAGGCCTAAAACATTAGTAGAACATCAGTGTACCAGATATGAAGAAATGACATCCATTATTCAAACGTGTATTGTGTTCATATATAGCTGAATAAGCTACCGCTATCAGACCCAGATGGCCAGAGAGTACACTGCAAACGGAAGGAAGTTACCACTACGGAACGTGACAACTCCTAAGAGCCCTCTAAAATACATGAGTTGGAAATTACTTTGTGCCTTGTTCATTCCTTACTATATATTATATACTTACTATTATATTGGTTATTATATGATATGAGTTTCTTATTGTTTATTTTTAATGGTGTAATATGATGCGTGCTTGAAAAATATATTTAAGGTTATTTCATTTCTAGCTATATGCTTTTCAAACGTCATTATGTGGTGTATATGTTTTCGTGTATGCAATGAATATAGTGCTACATTATGTTTTCTATGCTATGTGTATGGACGGTTCCGATGGCGAAGTGGTTAGAGCGTCCGCCTCAGGTACGGTAGGTCGCGGGTTGAAACTGCCCACTGAGTCATTTCAACAAGAGTTATAAGAAAGGTACCAACAGATGCCTCGCCTTGCGCTCAGCATTCAGAGGTTAGTGTTGGGACTGTTTGGCCTGGTGTCAGGATAATGTGACTGGATGGGACATGATGATTCATGTCTGTGACATGATACCCCCATGCTGGATATCACTATAAACTGTCACACTTCAAACATCGCAGCGATATGACTTAAATTTTTAAATTTTTAAAGCTTACTTTCACAATCTAAATCACTGGCATACACACATTCTATTGCTGATCAGTTTTTTGGTTACACTGTCTTCCGTGCTGTGCATTTATTGTTACATTTTGTCCTCTGTGCTGTGTATTTTGCGTTGAGAGAGAGAGAGAGAGAGAGAGAGAGAGAGAGAGAGAGAGAGAGAGAGAGAGAGAGAGAGAGAGAGAGAGAGAGAGAGAGAGAGAGAAATAAATATGAAATGGGAGAAGAAATTAAAATGCATTGGAGATTTCACGAATTAAAATTAACAGGCTAAGCACTTGCGCTTCCCCAAGCAACACACAAGTTCGTCCTTTGCTTGTGGTTGAAACCCCTTTTCAGGAAAAAAAAGTTATTTAACACATGCTTCACTTTCAGGAAAAGGAACCATCACGAACAGGTATTCGTATTTCCGGATTTATATTTTCAGAATAGTAGGTCCTTACTCAGGCTGTTGATGTTTCAGATATAAAACTCAATAACCTAGTATAGGTTTGGTGTACTAACACGCTGTGATTTTAATAGAATTATAACATATAATGTATAAGGGATACTCCATCGATCAGGGTCGCAAAAGAGCTTTTATAATTCTATAATAAACCCCAAAAGGAAGATCGAAATAGCTGATGTTGATCAGCTAGACCGAGAGAATGTGGAGGACGCAAGATCAATAAATATAATTGCTTAAATGAAAAAGTTAACTTTTCGTTCCCACGGTTTACTTGAGAAGAGCGAGAGTCTTTCTAGGGATAAAGGAATGAGAGGCCCTCAACTTAAATATGCAGTCATAGGCTTTGATATAACTAGTAAATACTGTCCTTTAAGCGACTGCGAGGAGCGGCTATTAAAGGTTGAAATGTTTTTGATAAATACACTGCTTGTGCTAAAAAAAAAGAAAATGTTCTGATAAATATAACCTTGTAAAAACAAAATTTCATGGTTGTAAGAAATTAAAGCAAGAGCGACTAAAGAAGATTCACGACGAGCTTGACAAACTAGCTGAAACAAAGAAATGAAAGTTTCTTAACAATCGTAAGCTCAATGACACGTTTGCTAAACGTCTAGCATTTCGCTAACTTGGTGTGGACTGTTATGATACAACGCTGTTTGATACAGTAGATAACAGTACTGACACTAACCAGCTAACAGCAGCATATTTAATTTTGATAGACTCTCACCAACGATAAAAAGAATTTTAAAATGACCGTCCTTAAACACTGTATCAGAAACTGGGTTCAGGATAGGGACAGATGATGATGATGATGATGATGATGATGATGATGATGAACACATAATAATTCTTAAAACTTGCATTAAAAAAAACTGTACTAAAGAATCTGGAAATTTTCTGATAGAAGCAAAATACAAAAATATCAATGAGCTTAATGCTGGGTACCTAAATCTACCCGCCATATGTATAAGGAAAACGCATATATTTTGGTATTTTAAGTTTTGGGACAACATATTCAATTCTAAAGCAGTATCTTGTACTTAAAAATTTTAACTGGGTCAGTTACGTTGTCAGGGTTAGGTTAGGGATTAGGGTTAGGTTAGGTTATGGTTATGGTTAAGGTTAGCTTACGGTTAGAGTTAGGTTTAGGGTTTGAGTTTGGGTTAGGTTTATGGTTAGGTTATGGTTAGGGTTAGGTTTGGTTTAGTGTTAGTGGATAGGGTTTGGTTAGGGTTAGTGTGAGGGTTCTGTTTAGGGTTATGGTTAAGTTAGAGTTAGGGTTAGGTTAGGGTTATATTTAGGGCTAGGGTTAACCCTTAATCCTCACTTAATTCAATCCCAACCCCAACACTAACCTAAGCCTAATCCTTTATCGTCGAAACAGGGGCCCCGAGTGGCCGAGTGGTCTAAAGCGCTGTCCGTTACGGATCACTGCCATTTCACTTCTGTCTGCGTGTGTTCGAGTCTGATATTTCGGCGAATGTGGATATGTGAGAAAGCTTGCCAGTAGCTTCTCGTGGGTCAGTGGTTCTTTCCGGTGATTTCCCGGTTTCTTCCTCCACCATTAATACTGGCCACCATGAATAGCCTATCGTGTGCTGAAAAATGGCGTTATGCCCAACAACAACAACAACAATTATCGTCGAAACAGAAGATATCTAGGGTTTATGATATTACTTGCATCCAACACAATTTGACCCTCCATTTTCATCCCCAGGTTTTCTCGTTATCAGGTACGTTGATATCTCATCAGATGTGTATGATAAGTACAGAGATAATCCTACCGATCCTGACAATAAAAATGCAGTGCTTTGATTGATAAGGTTTCCTCCGAAAATATTTTTACTCTGGCGATTGAAATGATTACTGAATCTATTTGATAATGACGGAAAAAGAAACAATGGACTTCATCTGATCTTTAGGACAAGAAGACGAGCAAATCAAATAATACAGGTACTATCATACAAACTTTATCAGACGCGCAAGAAATTATTACTGTAGAATAATAAGTGCTATAAATTATATTCCAATATTACTAACAACAGCTGGAATTGCTACAGCTGGCGGAACCGCAAACCAATTATCGTTAATTGTATCGGGGATAAGTATTGCATTAACAACAATAAATAAAAAGATGGAGCCAAAATATGAGAACAAAATACTTCATGATAAAATATCAATAGAAATTTATAATACAATTCTTAATCAACTTGCAGTTTATCTCAGAGGTGAAAAGTTTATAATGTTAAATCTGATAGAGGAACTGCTAGTCAAAGACGATTTACATGTAGATATGATACAGAACAGAGTTGCGAAATATGAAAAAAGATGAAAATATTTTTTTTTTCCGAATTAAGC
Organism: Potamilus streckersoni; assembly: GCA_016746295.1. Lineage (NCBI taxonomy): Eukaryota > Metazoa > Mollusca > Bivalvia > Unionida > Unionidae > Potamilus > Potamilus streckersoni. The sequence continues at coordinate 2,705,695 of JAEAOA010001201.1, forward strand.
ATATGATGATTATACTTGACAATGAAATAAAATAAATAAAAAAGAAAAAAAAAAAGAAATAAAATAAAGCTGTCTCTGGTTCGCACAGAAAATTCAGTTTATATTAGCAAGCTTACCTGGGACACAAACTCACTGTGAAGAGGTACATTCATTTCGTAGATAACGAAATACGTTATATTTAAAAAAAAAACTATTCATAACAATTAGTGATGTTAATACTATCTGATGGCTTGAGTTTGTCGATAGCGGCAAAATGCGACCAACTCAAGCTGAAATCCAACCTACTCAAGCTAAAATCCAGCTGGCGGTCAGTATTATACGCTTAAAAGAGCCGTGATTTTTACAAACTGCGTGCCTGGATTTTTATGTTGGATGTGTTAAATTGTAGCTAAGGACGTCTCTATTAACTGCAGAACTCAGTGGAAATACACCCACGGGTATGTAAACATTGGTGACGTAACGGATCCAATTGTTCTTTGCGTTTGACTTGTATTTTAACAATCTCTCTATAAATGCGATCTCTCAACCCCACAGGCAAACCCTAATGTTCTCTTGTAAAATATACACGAAGAGATTACTGAGGTCGTCCCAATAAAGGAAGGTAGTGACAGTGCGGACACCAGCAAGCATCTTCTAGGTAAACTGAATTTTTCTGGTCCTACTAGTGACGTGACTTATCGCAACTAAGGCACGTAACTTTATCACCTTCGCCCAAAATGATAAATCCGGTTCTGAATAATTGTTTAAGGGTAAATCCTCCCAGATATTTAGGCTAATTTCCTTGGAAGTGTGGAAACGACTTTCAAAGTCGCAGTATTCAGACAAACGCACAGGGAACAAATATTCTCCTTTCACATGTTCATTTTGATGAGGGTACGGTGAAACCTGCAGTAGTTTGCTCAGGTGTGGATGAAATTCGTAGGGTGGTAGTCGCATGGGTTCACGTTGAGGATGTCATTGACAATGAAAACCAGTAAAGAGTCCACGATTAAGAGTGGTATCGTTTTCGCATCCCTCAGGTCTAGCACGCACAGCATCGCTTTCCATGGTAGGTATTGTAGTAGTCATAGCGAAGTTCCCATGATGCTGTGCTGATTTCGCAGCGTACGCAATCCCTGCAATCGCAAGGCACAGCATCGCCCTCCAATTGAAAATGACTGAACTTGAATTGTGCCTGTTTAAAAGTATTCCTCTTTCTCGTTTGGCGATTGTACTCACAATGAACTATATGTCGTGGACGTTTTTCTTATTAAATTGCTGACCTATATCAGTATGTTACTTGGCCCTGCCTTTAAGTCGCATTCCTAAAACGTTTCTAATGATATAAATGACCAAAGGCTATGTTCCAGTACTTTTTTTCAATACCGATGCCAATCAACATGCCGTTCTACTCCATTTGCCCGAGGCTCACATCTGCGACCCCGACATGCGTACCGAACAACGAGAAGCTTTCTAAGCTTGGTACCACACTCACGCCTCGGACCCTTTCGGCTTTCAGGAAGAAATGTTAAAGTATTGTCGTTCCGACGTAGACATATCACGGCTGTGGAAAATTTCAAGATGTGTTCATGAAACACGGAGGGATCGATCCTTTGAAAGAAGCCTACACAATTGCCAAAGCGTGTTCCTTAGTCTACCGTCCACGATTCATGCCCGAAAACACCCTGACTGTCAAAAGTCCGCAAACAACCAATTTTGTCAAACGTCAATACTCAAAGTCTTAAGTTGGTTACATTATTTGTGTGACAAGAAAAACAAATGGATCCAACATGTGCGCAACGAAGGAGGCGAAAAAGCAATCGGAAGGTATTCAGTGGATGGTTGTGACTTAGAAAACCTCAAAATCGTGTACGAGTTTAACGGGTGCTTATTTCACGGATATCCCATCTGCTACCCTCAATGTAACACTAAAAACCAGTTCTACAAGGGACCATGGGAGAGTTTTACGAGGACACTTGTCAGCGTTGCTTGAATTTATAAGAGCAGAGATACCAAGCCGTGGAAATGTGGGAACACGAGTATGATCAAAGACTGAAAACCGATCCCGAGTTTAAGTGCATCGTGGAAAGTTACAAGCTGATGGACCCTTCGACCCTCTAAACCCATTGGACAGTTTTTACTGAAGACTGTGAATGCCACCTGTTTGCTGTACCGAGCCGACGAGGAGAAAGTAGAAGAAATCAGATACGTGGACGTGTGTTTTCTGTATCCGTACGTGTGCATATATTGTAAATTTTTTGCAGGGCATAACGGAGCATATTGACCTGGGCAACATTCGACAATACGAATGATTAACTGCAAAGTTTTGCTTCCCACGAAGTTGTACCATCCCGTATTACCATACCATTGCCAAGGAAAACCAATGTTTCTCTTGTGCCGTACTTGTACTGAAACGTGCAACCAAGACCGCCTTTTGTACGCACACTCATGAAGAACTCACCTTGACGGGAACGTTGGTCAGCGTGGAATTGTTTAAAGGTCTGGTCTTAGGATACCAGCTATTAAATGTGTACGAAATTTCCCACTTCCCAAGAGAGAAAAATACCACAAGGGCGACGAGACTCAAAAAGACATTTTTGAAGACTACTTGAATGTTGTTTTGAGACTGAAACAAGAAGCCAGTGGTTATCCCTCCTGGTGTCACACTACCGAAGGCCAAAATAAATTCAAAGAGAAATATTGGAAGCAGGAAGGCATCACTTTAAAGATAAATGTTGGAAGTCAATCGTTTGCCAAAGTGATGTTGAATTGTTTGTGAGGCAAGATGGTACAACAGGTGTTTATCCAAGACGGATTATTTGACAAAACCCTTTCCTCTACTTCCAGATGATTCACGACAAAACCAAAATACATGAAAAACCGTGAACGTCGTTCGTGAGGACTTGCTTTTAGTCAATTACGATGAAGAATTAAACTTTTTATAAGCGTACGAATTTGGAAATGTCATCATTTCAGCTTAAAAGACAGCCATTGCTCGTTTAAAACTGTACGATGCTTCATAACTGTTAGGAGATCTTGTGTTGTATTTTGACACTAACAGTTGCATCTACATCAATCGTCTGTGTCAACAGCAAAGTAAAACCGAAGGAGACTTTTTAGGAGCCTGGACAGACGAGCATCCTGAGGACAAGATTCTACATTTTGCATGTGGCGGTCCCACAAATTAGGGTTACGAATTCCGTGACCCTCAAGGAGAAGTGCACAAGGAAAGTCAAGTGAAAGAATTGACTCTCAATTATCGCACCAGTCAAGTGGTAGACTTTAGCGTACTAAAAGAAGCCTTGCAGTATGGACAGGATGGAAACTTTAATATGGCCTCTTACCAACAAAACAAGATTGTAAGTTGGACCCAAACATCAAATCGTCAGTCGACCCGTGGAAAAAAAATCTGTCACATGGTGTACGAGAAGTGAGTACGGCTTCCCAATCACTTCCTTTACCATACGGACACATTGATATCGGTCAGCATATAAAAAGGGACAACGTCTAAGACCAATAATTCATTTTCACTACCAAAACCAAGAGAGAAAGATGAATCCTTTCAAACAGCAAGTATCAAGCAAGAGCAAACTCGATTGCGATGCTGTACCTTGCGATGACCTAGATGCCGAACGCTCTGACCTCAGAGATTCAGCACCACATCATCGTCATTGGAACTTTGTTTATACTGCTACTACCATACCTATAATGGAAAGGAATAATGATAGTGTACGTGTCAAAACTGTCGGATGTGGAAGCGATATCACTTGTCGTACACTTTTTCACTTTACTGATTGTTATGGTTGATGTCCACCTCCACGGAAAACCATGCTGCTACCACCCTACGGATGTCATCTAAAACTTAACAAACTCATGCATATTTCACCGTACTCTCATCGAAATGAACATGTGAAAGACGAATATTCGTTCCCTGTGCGTTTGCCTGAATACTGCGACTATGAAATTCGAGAGAAAATCTTCCAAGGAAAATGGCCAAAATATATGGGAGGAACTACCCCAGAACAATTAGCCAGAGCCGGATTTTTCTGCTTGGGCTAAGGGGATACGGTCAAGTTCTTCACCTGTGGAGTGCCATTTCACGGGTGGGAGAAAAAAGATTTCGCTTACCTGGAACATGTTCGATAATCTCCGGAGTAGTATCACTACTTACCTTTAGTGGGTCCCAATTAATCTTTGGATGGTCACTATACAAGAAAACATTCGTAGCGTACCTGCAGAATTGAGATAACGCATTTATTGAGAGTTGGTCAGAATACAAGTGAAACGCAAAAAACAATTGCATCGGTTACGTCACCGATGTTTAAACCATTGGTACCTAAATGCTACAAGAGAATATATTCTGATGAAAGTGTTCCAATGGTCAGACATTCATCAACTACCCGAGGGCAGAAAGGATGGTTCGTTACTGATTCTCTTTACTAAAAGGTACACTTGAATAAATATTTTAAACACGTCGATGGAATGCGACCACTTCAATGCAAACGTACACTTGTTGCCTCTGAGAAAAATGGATATTAATATGTTATTCCATGCCACAACCCTTATCATCTGTGATGTAACAGATTCCTTGGAAGGAGATCGATGGCAGTATTTACACAGTGGAGGATTACCATTGCCTATTACGAGAACAGTGTCCATTGAATTTGGGTCGACGTGTAGTGTGTCTTAGTGACTTTCTTTCTGAGATTTCGTTTACCGTCCGATTCTTTATGGACTCTTTACGAACAGTACCTACCACTTAAAGAGAATGAAAGTAATCCCTTTAAATGTCCACGAGAGACTCATTCTTCTCAAAGTCTTGCGCTTTCATCTGGATACTTCTTGACCTATACGGGAAAACAAGATTCGTCAACTTTTAGGTACAAAAGATGTGTATGACGATGTGTGTATAGCTTTTGACTTACACCATCACTGAACAGATATACATAAATGGAAAAGTTGGGGTTTCGAGGCTTGGACTAAAGAAGTGGCACACTTTACTCTAGATTTGTAAGCCTAAACAATTAGAACGTTCAGTGAAAAAGTGACTTTTGGACCTGTTTTTGTGATAGTACCAGAAGAAGAAGAAAAACAGCCTGTCACCGAGAAAAACCACTCTCTTCAGGACAGGACCGTCAATGACATCCTCGAGTGACCATTCCGGTGTGTGTGTGTGTGTGTGTGTGTGTGTGTGTGTGTGTGTGTGTGTGTGTGTGTGTGTGTGTGAGGGAAGACCCTTTTGTGACGGTGCCAGGAATGTACAGAATTTTAGAACATTATACACTGTCCATAGGACATCACATTTTGATGACAAAAAAAATGTTGTACAGAGACTTGTTTACATTTCATTTTCATTGTTTAGATGTGTCTTTTATTCATGCACTTAACCATTTGGCTTTTATGTATTTTGTCTTTTGTGTTGTTCACAATTATAAAAATGACAATAAACGTGTCCTGAAAAAGTATAAAAACTCTTGTCTTATCTGTCTTCGTATCAAAAGTGACATTCCTTACACTACTATGTATACATATGCTGTATCTGCTCTCTCTCTCTCTCTCTCTCTCTCTCTCTCTCTCTCTCTCTCTCTCTCTCTCTCTCTCTCTCTCTCTCTCTCTCTCTCTCTCTCTCTCTCTCTCTCTCTCTCTCTTCCTTCACTTTCAAAACCATCGACGAACACTTAGATCATGAGGCTTTGTATATTCGGTACCCCTTTATCATGATCATTGCTAAACCCAGTGGTTCAGGCAAAACAGAATATTTCAAACGTTTGATCGAATGCAAACATTATTTGATCGATCGTCCACCTCAACGATTCGTGTGGTGTTACAGTGGCAATCGGTGTATAGCCTTCTACAAGAAAGTCAAGGTTATTCAATCTTGTTTGTGGAAGGCGTTGTGCTGTTACACGGCCAGATTACCTCAGGAAATTCAATTGAATTACGAAGCCCATTGGGAAGTGGCTTTGGTGAAAATGATTCACCCTATACAAATCAAAAACATCGTCAAAAATCAAAACAATTTGTCGATAGAAGTTTATGACGATGAAGTGCAAAAAGTCATGGACAAACGCCGTGATGTAGCTGACTTTAAAAATCAAAAGACCCCCAAACTCAACGAACCACTTATCGGTTGAAAATTCCTGCAGGGTATTATTTTAGTAGTCAACATTTGGTGATCACCCTTGATGAAAGGTTCAATTTCATGTTTGGTAAAGCCTTGGAGAGAGCCAAAAGAAGTGTCACAATCGTGTACCACAAAATAACTCCTCGCCTAATGATCATATTTCAGGAAAAAAGTATTGGCCATGATAAAAATCAACACTGTATTCATTAATCTTTGATTATAATGAAAAGCAAGATTTTAAAATATTTTAAAAATATTGAATAAAAACGAATTTAATATTTGAAAAGTACTATCTTTCTTTTTCGAAGAAAGATAAAATTGCCAGAAAAAGAATTGACTCGGATCATACAATCATCATATATAGATCATCGAGTTGTTCAATGTAGCATTGTCTACTTGTGGACAAATGAGCTTTCGTTTCTTTTTGACTGAGAAGGTAATATAATCTTATGGTGAATCAATACATTGAATTGAAAAGGAAACTCTCATCTTCGATAGCCAAGGTTCCGATATGATAACCCTATCTACACCTTGGAGAATCGAATAGATATTTTAGTACTTTGGCCTAGCGACATCTATTGGATTTCATGAGTTGCCTCCCTTAGCATTTAAATGCCATCTAACCTAGCGGAACATTAAATATCACCGAAAATGGTGGATGGAAAAGGATAATTTTTGTAAATTTACCATCAAAATTATGACTACAAACCAGAGTGAAGAGATTGCAGATATGTGAGTTATTTCTACGACCAGCAGTGATATATCACTAAGTCCGTCTGTCTCAGGTTTAAAAAAATTATTGAAGATATGTGAAACAATATGCATTAGAGAATGATATCATCTATAATACACAAAAATCAGTATGCATGGTCTTTCAGGCAACTTCTTTTAACTTACCATCATCTCCCTCTGTACATCTTAACGGCAATGTTCTTACGTATGTCGACAGCTATATGTATTTAGCCATATATTGAAATCCAATTAATCAGATAATAAAGATATGATGAGACATTATCGATATTTGTGTACTCGAACAAACATGCTTCTACGGAAATTTTAACCTTATTCATTGAGTATCAGAATTAGATTATTCAAATCTTATTGCTGCACTATGTATTGTGCTCCACTGTGGACAACCTTTAGTGAAAATGTGAAAAGAAAACTAATAATTGGTTATAATAATAGTCTTCGCTTTCTATTAGGTCTTCCTAGATGGAACAGTGCCTCTAACATGTTTGTAAATTATAATGTATTCAGTTTTGAGGAAATAATGAGAAAGTATGTATATTCAATGGTAACAAGACTATCTAATTGTGAGAACTGTATATTGAAATCATTTTGGAAATATGACATTAATTTAAATTCTCACATTGTTAGTAGATGGAACCAATTACTATTTAAATGTGTCACTTAAATTTCATTTTTTAACAATGCATGGCGCAAATAATTGTTGTAAATGTATCTGAATACTTGTACATATAATATATATATATATATATATATATATATATATATATATATATATATATATATATATATATATATGTGTGTGTGTGTGTGTGTGTGTGTGTGTGTTCTTTGGTACTTTGGTACATATCGTCTATTAACTCATTTATCCCCTTTGTTTATCAGTATCACATTTTCGTCTTATCCAAGTTGTTATTGGAGTATTAAAATTTAAATTTGTTAACGAGCAAATTTTTTTCTGCAAAATCTGATAATGCTACTGCTTTTCCTTTCTATCACCAAGTTTTACAAAAGAAAAATCTTGGTCATCCATCAATATGACAAACAAATAAAGTGATTCAAAAATTCAAACCATTTTTATACTTACTGTAAATGATTTTCTACTTACTTGAAATGATTTTATACTTACTGGAAATTTTATATTTACTGGAAAGGATTTTATTCTTTAATGAAAATGATTTGGTGGCCGCTTTCAATCATCACATTAAATACAGTTTTTACAGTATCAAACTTTCTAGTTGAAATAAACGAAAAATGAATTGTCATAAGCCAGAATTAATTGATAATTTATATCAAACATTTTTAGTTTAGCAGAATTAGTCATGTTATATCTGGTATACTGAATGCTGAATAAGAAAGGAGGTTTCTATTCATATGGCAGAGTGATTTTTTTTTTATCTTAAATAGATGTAAACCATTTCAATTCGGGCTGTGAATAATATCGTCTCCAAATCTGATGTTAATGCATGGATTTATGAGTATATCACATGATGTTGACGACGACAGGAAATCTCCACTTGGTTCATTTTATCAGAGTTAAGAGTTGTTAAGTAGTCTGTATTTATACATCCGGGACGATCCGGATGTAGAAACAATATATATATATATGTATATATATATATATATATATATATATATATATATATATATATATGTATATATATATATATATATATATATATATATATATATATATTGATGAACGATAGATTTAAACATTCAGTCATTTATATTTAGGTATTTATTTAGTTATTCATTTAAATATTATTCATACACTAAACGTTTCTGTCGAGAAAATTCGATAAAGTTTTGTTTCTTATCAATCCACATGTTACAATAATAATCTTGAAAACAAAATGGAGGCTACAATACATTGCTTGTATATGCTGTATTTATATGCTTGGATATGCTGTATTGATATGATTGGATATGATGTATTGACATGATTGCATATGCTGTATTAATATGCTTGGATATGCTGTATTTATATGCTTGTATATGCTGTATTTATATGCTTGGATATGCTGTATTTATATGCTTGTATATGCTGTATTTATATGCTTGTATATGCTGTATTTATATGCTTGGATATGCTGTATTGATAGGCTTGGATATGCTGTATTGATAGGCTTGGATATGCTGTATTGATATAATTGGATATGCTGTATTGATATGATTGGATATGCTGTATTGATATAATTGGATATGCTCTATTGATATGCACTAATGCAGTCATTGTTTTGTTTTTTTGAAAGACTGGATTTGTGTTTTCTCAAAGTATCATTTTATTTTATTTAGACGCGGCTTTCCAATTCAAATAAAATATCCTTAAACTATTTGAAATAGGATTATTTTATATTTGGAAATACAAACCGATATATACACATACACAAAAACACGCATATGAAAAGTATTATTTTATATTTGGTAATACATACAGAGACAGACAGACACACATGCATGTAAAAAGCATTATTTTACATTTGGAAATACACACACAGATATACACACACACATGTGAAAATTATTATTTTATATTTGGAAATACACACACAAAAATTTCGAAAGTAATATTTTATGTTTGGTGTGTGCTTTAATATTAGCAGCTGAAAACTCAGATTTCTAGTCCAGTGTTTGACTATATATAAAAATCAGAATGTCATCATATTTGTAGATATTTAAAAATCAAAGTTGTGCTTGCCAATTAACTGCATTGTAAAAATGATTAAAACCCGTTTGTAAAATATTTGCTTCGGGTAAGACAGGTACTTAAGTGTAATTATTTTTATAATTACCGATCTACAAAGATTGTCAGAAGAAAACTTAGGCAATGATGGCATTTGCAAAATGCATTACTAAATAATTATTTGCAAACCCTTTAACGCCCAAATTGGTTGTTTGCAAACTGTTGGTATCTCATTGGTACAAAACTTCAGCAATTTCAGTGCAAACTGCAAATTGTGAATACATTGTGCTTCTGGATTACAAATATAAGGTTATATACGTATAAGTATAGGTAAATATAAGTATGAAAATATAAGTATATGTGTAAAGGTGGATATATGCAGTAATAGGTAGTTTCAAAAGACAAAAGTTGGTTTGTATTCTAAAGACGAGGTATCCATTTTGTTGGTTTTAAAGGTACGTTTAACACATTAATGACTTTATCATAACGTGGAAAAGGGAGCTACAAACCTTTTCTATGGACACAAAGTGAAGTATTAGACGTAATTCCAATTGTTCTGGAAAAATAAACACATATGCATTAACTCGAATAATCCAATCGGAGATATAAACGTATTTTGTTCCCCTTTGTTCTAATAGTGACCACTGTCAAAACAATGCAATGAATTCGTATCATAAGTTTGCTGACTGTCAATAGCATTGTAATGTATACGTATGAAAAACCTGATCATTGTCACTGTACTATAATTCATACGTATGAAACGTCTTATTGCAATATAATTCATACGTATCAAACGTCTGATTAAAATGAAATGCATACATATGAAACGTCTGATCAATGTCAAAGGAATGTAATGCATACGTACGAAACGTCTGATCACTGTCAAAGCAATATAATGCATAAGTATGAAACGTATGATTACTGTCAAAGAAATCTTATGCATACGTATGAAACGTCTGATCACTGTCAAAGCAATGTAATGCATAAGTTTCAAACCTGTGATCACCCTCAAAGCAATATATTGCATACGTGTGAAACGTCTGATCACTGTCAAAACAATGTAATACGTCTGCAGTAGTAAAAGAAGATGTAGATAAAACATTTTCAAAAAGAGCAAAATCAATAAAAATGTATTTTTTAAACAAATAACTCCAATTCAGGCGGTAGTGGACATTGCTAAGCAAGAATAGTTGTAGAAGCTTGTATAATTCCACAGTTACAGTAATAAACGTTTATTCTCTATGGACAACATCATCCACAGAACACAAGGGACACGTTTTATTCAGAGTTTCATAACAATCTGTACAGTAATAAGCATTGCATTGGTCACCGGAACATTTCACCAGAACAATGCCATGGAATCTCCCCTCAACTGTCTCACAGCTTAGACATATTTTGTCTTTTTGTGAAAGACATCTTGCAAGACATGGGATTTTGAATGACAGCCACGTCATCAGCTGTAGCTGCTCATTCACGCGTTTTTCTTTATAAGTTGATTTGATTTTTTGGCGCAAGAATTTCCAAAAACTGATTCGCTTGTGTCGAATTAATTTATGGAGATATTGAATTCTTGCTTCTTCCTGTCTTGGATAGTAATAAGCAGTGATTTTTCTGCGAACTCTCAGTGCACATTCCTTCATTAAAACGAAGAAGACGGCTACAAAATAAAGGACTATGTAGACGAAAATGTTCGATGAGTCTGGCATGGAGGGGTCCGGCAAACACTCTGTTAAATTCAGTTCACCAATATAACTCTCATTGATGTTTAATCCCTGGATGAGTTCTCGATAAAAAATGGCAACAAACCCAGTTCCATCGACGTTAAGCTGAAATTTGGCATTGCCCTTGTACTGAATATTGACGTTTCCGTGCCGTTTCAGGAGATCAATGACATAGTAGAGAAGATAGTCAAATAAAAGTACACAAAGACACAGCAAACAATGCATACCAATCTGAGCAAGGCCAAATTTACCGTGACTTATTTCCACTAATGTGATACGCCAAGAACTGGTATCAATGTACAACTTTTTCTCCTTTTTCTTCAATGGCAATACACAACTCAATCCACATTCTTTTCTTTCTTGGTCCAGATCCTTGAAATGCTTGGTAATGTATATGTTGTCATAGGAATCACGTGCCAGATAATTTCGTACATACCAAAATGATTGCAGAAATAAAAGAATCAATGTCAAAGATAGAAATTTCTCCATTAATCTTATAACGTGAATAAAAACACCAGCTTTAGCTTCTAATTCTTCCTTGACCTCTTTTTTAATGCTTTCTGCTGATTGACTTAAATTAGCATGGGCAATAAATGTCTTGGTTATAGACACGTTGACGGTGAAATAATTAATTGAATCGATCAAGGCTTGTTCAATTTTATTTTTTGCCGTTTGTAGCATATCATTTGTCAGGTTTATGATCTTACAACTAGACTGACCTACATTCAGCACGTGTTCGCACATCTCTTTGCAACTGGATACAAATCTACGGAAATAAAAGGTAGTTAAATAAGCTGTGTCTTTAATGTCACGTATGCCTAAACTCTATAACTGTATATGATTTGAGCAAACATAACATCTAGGTATGCATGATTCACTGAAGGTGAAATATTTCTAAACTATTGGAAAAATCAAACCTTAGAACACGTTGTTTCAATGTATCCATTATTACGTTATTTTGGATATTACATACTAACTCATGTATGTCCAGCCATCAGTTAGGTTCTAGAATTTGTAAACAATTTGTCAAGAATAGTGAGTATAGGATTAAGTTATAATATTGATATTCAATTATGAAACACACTTGCAAAATGCAATCCAGAAATTCAACTGGATTAATAAATTGTATTGACGGCAGATACTACTTCACTTCATTTAAACCACGAAAGCGAATTAAAAGCGAAATATATATTTATGCAAATTAGTTAATAGATTATTAATAAATAGGGTGTGGATCAGAACTTAGTAAGAAAAAAAAATGAATAGAATTAGAAAAAAGGATTTTTTGTTCAGATACATTTTAAGAAATATGATCATTAATTGTGTATAGTAATAGAGGTATTCCAACCGTACTGTAACATGATCATTTACAGTATATAACAATATGATCATTTTTCAGTATATACACTTTGCAATATGGTTTATTTCTATTGACAGTGTATATTAATTGACAGTGTATAGTAATGTAATCATTGACAGGGTATATTAATTGATAGTGTATAGTAATGTAATCATTGACAGGGTATAGCAATTTACAGTGTATAATAATGTAATCATTGACAGGGTATAGTAATTGACAGTGTATAGTAATGTAATCATTGACAGGGTATAGTAATTGACAGTGTATAGTAAGGTGACCATTGATAGGGTATACGGATTGACAGTGTATAGTAATATGACCATTGACAGGGTATATTAATTGACAGTGTATAGTAATTCGACCATTGACACCGGATAGTAATTAAGAGTGTATAGTAGTGATCATTTATCAATGTATGGCAACTTTATCATCAAGAGACAGAGAAGGGCAAGACAATATAAGATGTATATTCAGTCTAATTGCTAGAAGATCAAACTTGAACGATGCAGAAACACTTACCATTAAGTGTCATTAACGAAGTATTTATATGCTCTTTTTATGTAATATGCTGCATAAAAATACAAGCAGCATCATAATCAGTTAAAACTAGTCGGACCAGTTAAAAAATAACACCGTGCCCAGATCCAAATAATAAGTTATGCCCAGTTCCGCATAACATGCTAAGTTATAAATAACATAATGCCCAGATACAATAGTATACCCAGTAACTAATAGCACTATGCCCAGTTAAAGCAATATAATGCCTAGTTACATACTACATTGTGCCTATATGCAAATAGCACTATGCCCAGTTAAAGCAAAATAATGCCTAGTTACAAACTACATTGTGCATATATGCAAATAGCATTACGACCAGTTAAAGCAAAATAATGCCTAGTTACATACTACATTGTGCCTATATGCAAATAGCATTACGCCCAGTTAAAGCAAAATAATGCCTACTTACATTCTACATTGTGCCTATATGCAAATAGCATTACGACCAGTTAAAGCAAAATAATGCCTAGTTACATACTACATTGTGCCTATATGCAAATAGCACTATGCCCAGTTAAAGCAAAATAATGCCTAGTTACATACTACATCATGCGTATATGCAAATAGAATTATGCCTAGTTACAAAAACATCATGCTCAGATACAGATAGCATGTCTAGTTGCAAATAGTATCATGCTCAGACAAATAACATCATACCCAGAGAATTATCATCATACCTGGATGCAAATTGCATGCTCTGTAACAGTTGCCATCATGTCCTCGATACAAATATCGATGATGATTTACAGATAACATGCTCAGTTATAACACTATTCCCAGGATAAATAACATGCACAGTTACGCATAAAATCATGCTCAGACACGAAAACATGCCCAGTTACAAACAAACATTATGCCCAGATACAAATCATATTTATGTGCAGTTACAAATTATATCACGCAAATATTACATCACGCAAAGATACAAATAGCATGCGTAATTTCTGACATCATTATGATCAAATGCAACAAGGATCATGCCAAAATGGAAATTACATGCCAAGATGCAGACAGCATGTCCAGTTACAAATGGCATCATTCCCAGATACAAATACATGCCACTTACAAATAATATTGTGCCTAGTGTGTATAAAGTTGACACTTACTGTAATAGTTCGCATCCATTTAAGCACGTTGTTTTAAAAGTTGATGTAAATTCAACACATTTCTGAAATTAGACCAGAAAAAGCAAGGATAAATTCATATTATTATCAAGCTAGATATTCATTGCCAGAGAGAGATCAGTAAAAAAATTAATTCAATGAAAACGTTTCACGTTTTCTTGCTTGCCAGCTTTATTTAAAAAGTAGATATGAACTGCATCCACAGTTTTAACTTCCAAGCAGGCTCTAGAAAAGAGCAGCAACAAAATTGCCCAAAGACTTGAAATAGGGTGTGAACATGGGAAACAGAGGCCACTTTCATCAGTCTCTGGATACTTAAACTGTACATATCCTTGTACTGGGTACTTAAACTGTACATATAATTGTACTTGGTACTTAAACTGTACATATCCTTGTACTGGATATTATAACTGTACATATCATTGTACTGTGTATTTAAACTGTACATATCCGTGTGCTGGATACTTAAACTGTACATATCCTTGTACTGGATACTTAAACTGTACATATCCATGTACTGGAGTTGCATGTAATGATTGAAAGATTATATATCATACAGAAATAAATGGACGTATAGTAAGTGACATTGTGTGTGTGTGTGTGTGTGTGTGTGTGTGTGTGTGTGTGTGTGTGTGTGTGTGTGTGTGTGTGTGTGTGTGGACCTGTGTGTGTACGTTTAGTATTGAAGTTCTGGTTTAAGTCATCTCATCCCGTACCGGCACGATTTTATCTTAAAATTGCTTTATGTAGAAACTGTGCCACTTGGGCAAATTCCAAATTTTCAAGTATTAAACAAAAATCACTACCATAATCACCATTAATACCACCATCACTATTACTCCCACCATCGACAATACTACCAGCATCATTATTACTACCACAATCACAATTATTTCCACCATCGACATTAGTACCACCGTCACCATTACTTCCACCATCACCATTACCACAACCATCAACATTACTCCCACCATCACCATTACCACCACCATCAACATGATTCCCACAGTCGCCATTACTCCCATCATTACTCCCATCATCGTCCTTACAACCACCATCACCATTGGAAAAGATAGTAGTAGTAGTAGTAAATATAAGTTAAACTAAAAATGAAGCACGTATTTATGTAATATTTTAAAAAATTTGAATCGTAGACCTACCTTGCACCGAGAAAGGTTTGCGTTCTGACAACATTTTGAATTTGCTTTCCACTCTTTTTTCTCCCCTTTTTTGGAAATTGTCTGATAAAGCGTTGTATTCATTGTTAGAAAGTTATCATTAGAAACGTCATATTCCGAATGTTAGTAATGCTAGAAACATTCAGAATAAAGTTTTTCATTTTCATAAATGAGCTGTGATTCTGAAGGTCAAGATAAATTATATAATCTTCTATCAGTATTCATGAGATCTGTTATGGCGGAGATCTCGATTTCAATCAGTTAGGTTTTAAGTGTGCAGACACATACGCTTGGGACCGAGTGTACAGACATTTACAATTGTACCAAAAATACAGACACTTATAGTTGGTACCAAATGAACAGACACAGTTTGTACCAAATGTTTTGAAAGATAGCACTATCATATGATTGTTTGTTTTCTAACTTATATTTTGTTTACCGTCTTCAATAATGTCTTTCACTAATCTGTCAATATTGCCAATAGTTAATAAAAAGACATGTAACGTAAAATTCAAGATCACCCAGCAGAATGAAAACAGTAATCTCACCTTTAAAATGGAATCCATAGTATTTTTTATATTTCTAATTTCCTCCTCCATTTTCATCAGACCTGTTTTGACGGGTGAAATCCCTTTACTAACGTCATCCTGTAGCTGTTTGAGAACAGTTTGCTGCCTGTCAATGTATTCTGCAGCTTGTTCCAATGGCTTTTTCAGCTGCCTCTGAAGTTCTTGTGACCGATTTAGGGCAAGATCTGCAATACAGGACATGCTTGTCGCCACCTTCTCCATGTTGACTTTAATGTTTTGAACAGTATGAGAGAGCATAAAGCCAAATATAATGGACAAGATAACCGCACGGCCCTTGCCTGTGAAAAAATTTGGAATTACGAGTGCAACAACACAGCGGAACAACATGGACAAGGCTAGACCGACTGATATTAAAACTGTTACAATTGCAACTGTGATACCAGCTTCAAAATCGGAATACCCAAACGAATACCTCAAGACAAGAAATATCAGTCCACCCAGGAAAACACCAGTTATCGCTCCAAATATTCCTTTTAGGGTTCTGTTTTGGTCTTTGTCAGTTAGGAATAGTTTTCTACCTGTCTTGGTCAGAATTTCTTTGCTCGAAGATAATTTGCCAAGTGATTCTAGTGGTTTATGTCCTGTAATTTCTTTTTTATTATCACCTGATGGAGTTTCTTCATTGCCAGTTCTTTCACTTGATATATTCTTCCATCTTACCTGTGCAGGTAAACCAGGTCTTGGTGGATGCCCCTTCTTGATATTTCCTGTACTTTCCTTCATTGTGATATCACTAGTTTGTCCTCCAGCACTCTCATGAACATCCAAGGAGTCATTTTCTGATGAATTTCCTGTGATACGCTTGGAAGGCAAATGTTGCCATGGTTTCAGGGTCTTGACTGGCTCAGAGTCGGTGCATTGGTTGACATGGGACCCAGGGAAAAAGCCCACCTTTCCTGTCGACGTGTTTTCACCCATATACCAATCATTATCATGTTTCTCTATATTTGTCAACAGATCACCTTTCTTGAGATTTATACATCCCTCTGCTTCACCCTTGTAATCAAAATTAGCCTTACATTGGGCCATCTTAACTGAATTCGTCCAAAGATAGTAGAAAGCTCTTTTTCATAAACATTGCATCCCTTTTGGATTGATATTACCTGTCTTCTTCATGTATAATCATACAATCATTGAGATTACTTCTCTTAAAATAATACTTGTCCGTAGACTCCGTTTCTTCCTATTAAAATTATCCAATATCTGAAAAGAAAACAAAACTGAGCCAATATTTGATATTAAAGACCTTCATCCCTATGTGTGAGTTTGTCGAAATTTATATTTCAACGTCGCTGCTATAACTAATAATAATTCAGAAGAAAAATAGAGGCCTACTTGAACATATTCTTAAGGATTTGACCATATTTGATAAAGAACTCTCAATTTTGTTAAGTGACCTCATTTTCATGAAATTTGGCTACCATTACTAAATAACCAATCATGAGAATACTGCCGAATTTATCAGAAGGCATCCCGAATGAAGATATTTAGTCCGATCAAGCGATATCTACCCATTATCAAATATGGCCTCTGTTATGAAGATAAAAATGTGCAAATTATGTTTCTCTAGGTTTAACTAAAGTTAACGGAAAGCTTCTTACCTGGAAGGACTTCCAGAAAAATGATGCCGAAATGCTATCAGATATGGCCACCATTTGTAAAAATAGAAATAATATTGAGACAGTTTTATCTATGTCAGAACATACTGTAGTAAAGTGGTTTTTTTACCTTTAATGTCTTTATTCTTTTATATAGAAGTGATTTGATTTAGTCCTGGCGCTGAAGCTTCATGGAACAGAGTTTTATCGAATGAAATAATTCCATGTTAACGTAAACAGAACACATATGAAACTATTTCAATAAGGTTTCCTTTTATACAGACGCATTACTTAAAACTAAACTATAAAGATATAATGCAGCCGAATCTGAATCCGAGTGAATCATGCCAAATTCTATTTCTCAGTTGTTTACTAATAACCTACATGGACTCATCAAATGTGGCAGGAAATATGGATGAACTGATGTATCATCAGATATTATTCGATTCACGTGTCATTGTCACCATAGTCAAATTATACCATATTTAATCTAAACAAAAGAAACCTTCAAGCTTGAGATGTTTAAATGCTTCTCCAGTAGTAGAAATATACCTTGCAAAATGCAATGAGAACTGGTGCGTGTTTCTATCTTTGTTTATAGTTAACTAGTAATTTCTTATCACAAAACACACATTTAGACGGACGACTTAAGTAGTAATAGTCATAACTATGTCCGTCTGTCTGTCCGTCTGATCGCATGAGGCTGTATCAGCAACATACGTTTTCTTCAATGTGATTGTTTTAAAAACTACCATGTGTAATGCAAATAAACATATGTTGTTGTTATTGTATGGTTTAACGCCATTTTTCAGCACAAGATATTGGCTATACATGGCGACCAGTATTAATGAAGGAGTAAGAATCCTGGAAAACCCAGAGAAGAACCACCGACCCCCGAGAAGCTACTGGCAGGCTTTCTCACTTACCCACTTTAGCCGATTCTGGACTCGAACTCACGCAGACAGAGGTGAGATGGCAGTGATCCGTAACGGTCAGCGCTTTAGACCACTCGGCCACTCGGGGCCCCCAATAGGCATATGCAAGAGCCTATTGAATTTGTGGCTGTTGTGTCCAAAATCAAGGTCACCGTACCTGAAAATGTGGATTTCCATTTTCCATTTTAAAGAACAGTTAGATTGATCGAAATGTTATCCATCTTGCGTCAGGACAAGCTAACGTTTGGAATGGTACTACGCAAGTTGTGTCATTTCAAATTCTTGTTAAAAGCAACTGAATTTCTTTCAACCTTAATTCAGAAGGTATTTAAAAAATACACTAACATAATTTGACAAATGGTGGCGATTTGAGATAAAACATGGTAGTTTTTACTAACAATACAAAATCCACAGAACGACCTAATACAAAAACCTGCAACAAAATTTGATAAAATTTCAAACAAATTTCCGCGCTCAAATGACTTTCACGTTGTGCAGAATAAAGCATACTTACCATTAGATGCAACCGTTACTGTTAAAACTGGGGAAACAATATTTTAAGTACTTCTAAAAAAAACTCAGATGATTTGTTTAATATCATTTCCAAAATTTTAAAATTATGCCATCAAGCGTGGACTACATTAAAACAATACAGAAACCTTTATATTTTCAGCAGAATTTCACCATATTGAACGAGGGTATTAAGGTATATAATTACGGTGTATTGCATGCAACCAGGCACTAACAGTTGTTTATCATGAAACTGTAGGATTAAAACATATATATTCTAACGTCTGTTTTGTGGGATCTAGGCATGTATATTCTAACGTCGGTTTTGTGGGATCTATGCATGTATATTCTAACGTCTGTTTTGTGGGATCTATGCATGTATATTCTAACGTCTGTTTTGTGGGATCTATGCATGTATATTCTAACGTCTGTTTTGTGGGATCTAGGCATGTATATTCTAACGTCTGTTTTGTGGGATCTATGCATGTATATTCTAACGTCGGTTTTGTGTAATCTATGCATGTATATTCTAACGTCTGTTTTGTGGGATCTAGGTATGTATATTCTAACGTATGTTTTGTGGGATCTATGCATGTAGATTCTAACGTCTGTTTTGTGGGATCTATGCATGTATATTCTAACGTTTGTTTTGTGGGATCTAGGTATGTATATTCTAACGTATGTTTTGTGGGATCTAGGCATGTAGATTCTAACGTCTGTTTTGTGGGATCTATGCATGTATATTCTAACGTTTGTTTTGTGGGATCTAGGCATGTATATTCTAACGTCGGTTTTGTGGGATCTAGGCATGTATATTCTAACGTCGGTTTTGTGGGATCTATGCATGTATATTCTAACGTCTGTTTTGTGGGATCTATGCATGTATATTCTAACGTCTGTTTTGTGGGATCTATGCATGTATATTCTAACGTCTGTTTTGTGGGATCTAGGCATGTATATTCTAACGTCTGTTTTGTGGGATCTATGCATGTATATTCTAACGTCGGTTTTGTGTGATCTATGCATGTATATTCTAACGTCTGTTTTGTGGGATCTAGGCATGTAGATTCTAACGTCTGTTTTGTGGGATCTTAGCATGTATATTCTAACGTTTGTTTTGTGGGATCTAGGTATGTATATTCTAACGTCTGTTTTGTGATGTATGATGAAATACCGTACAACTTTGCAAGTTTTTAATGAAAAACAGTAATGTGCATCGCAAATGGAAATTTCCACTATATAGATCATCGGATAGGCCTAAAATATTAGTAGAATATCAGTGAACAAGATATGAAGAAATAAAATCAATTATTCAAACGTTTATTGTGTTAATGTATGACTGAATAAGCTACCGCTATCAGCCCCAGATTGCCAGGAAGTACACTGCAAACGGAAGGAAGTTACCACTACGAAATGTGACAACTCCTAAGAGGCCCTCTAAAATACATGAGTTGGAAATTACTTTGTGCCTTGTTCATTCCTTATTATATATTATATACTTACTATTATATTGTTTATTATATGATGTGAGTTTCTTATTGATCTTTTTGTATGGTTTTATATGATATATACTTTAAAAATATATTCAAGTTTATTTCATTTGATGTTATATGCTGTGCAAACGTCATTATGTGGTGAGTATTTTTTCGTGTATGCTGTGAATTTAGTGTTACATTATGTCTTCTATGCTGTGTGTATGGACCGCTCCGATGGCAAATGCAGAAGGTCGCGGGTTCGAATCCCCACCGAGTCATTTTAGATACTTATAAAAATGGTACCAACAGCTGTCTTTCTTGGCTCTCAGGATTAATAAGTTAGTGTTAGGACTGGTCGGCCTGGTGTCAAGATAACGTCACTGGGTGGAACATGATGCTACATGTCTTTTGGCATGAAGCCCATAAGCTAGACATCTCTATAAATTCCACACGGCAGACATCACAGCGATATGACTAAAAAAAATAAGCTACTTTAAAAATCCAAATCCTACACATACTCACATTTTATGCTGTACATTTTCTGCTGCTATATTATGTCAGTAGTAGAGTGAAATGAGGGTTTTGGCCCACCACCCCCTTCCTACACCTCCTCCCCCACCCCCGCCAAACCCCTCATTTCCCTTTACTACTACTATGTAGACAGATATTTTGTAACCAGACAAAACAACAGGTGTTGGAATGCCATAAGCTCTGTCAACAGAAGTGACGAATTTGTTAGAACAGTGTATGTGTGGAATATGATTATTCTAAAAACGGCAAATAGATTTTACCACAAATTTTTTATCAGATAACAGGATGAAAATTAAACTGTGCATTAGAACGTTTCAGTTAACAAGGCGGCAATTAAACTAGCATTAGAATGAAAATGATATTATTTTATATCTCATTACCAATGATTAATGTTTCAACTGTTGATATTAAAAATACTTCACTATCACGACTATAGATACTAAATTTTACTTTACCGCTCACACAGCGATGGGACTCAAACAAATCTTTCATTTCTGGTTTGTTCAGAGGATATTTTTTGTTGATAAAATATACCCTTGACCGATCGAGATCAATTGTGAGTTTAGTATAGTTTTGTTGGCTAATGGGGCTGTGAAAGTTTTTAAATTCCGCTAGCAACTTTTGATACAATTGTTCGAGATAATTGAAATACTCGCTGTTATCAGATCTGATGAGCGAAAGTTTTAACTTGTCACGTGTTCCATTAAAACATATACCTGATGTTTCATTATTAAACTCAACTGTCAATTGTTTACCGTCCATCATTAGATATTTGATGTTACTATTGTAGCTATTTGTCATTGTCAAATTTTCAAACATTATTTTATAAGTTTCGATAAAATTTTAGTCACAATGAAAATACCCAAAGGCAAATGTATCTACCCCATTTTTACAATAGCGTTTGTCATCAAAATTGTACAATCCACGTTTGATAATGACATCTGTTTCGAGTTTATGATGATTAGTTCGAATTGCCATAGCTCTCATAAAACTAACACCACCATCAAGCGCGTACTTGTAGTCATCAAATTTCATAAACTTTTTAACAAAATTACGAGGTAGACCTTTAGCTTTTTTCGTTATTTTATTATTGTCTAACAATACGGCATACATTTTGCTGCGTAATCCGATAAAATATTTGATAGCGCTCGAGTTCATTTCATCTTTAAACTGACCAATAACCTTTTTATTTATGTCGTCATGAAATTTACTGTCACGTGGATAATCGGAAAGATGCCATGAATAGCCTATCGTGTGCTGAAAAATGGCGTTATGCCCAACAACAACAACAACACAATTTGACCCTCCATTTTCATCCCCAGGTTTTCTCGTTATCAGGTACGTTGATATCTCATCAGATGTGTATGATAAGTACAGAGATAATCCTACCGATCCTGACAATAAAAATGCAATGCTTTGATTGATAAGGTTTCCTCCGAAAATATTTTTACTCTGGCGAATTAAATGATGACTGAATCTATTTGATAATGACGGAAAAAGAAACAATGGACTTCATCTGATCTTTAGGACAAGAAGACGAGCAAATCAAATAATACAGGTACTATCATACAAACTTTATCAGACGCGCAAGAAATTATTACTGTAGAATAATAAGTGCTATAAATTATATTCCAATATTACTAACAACAGCTGGAATTGCTACAGCTGGCGGAACCGCAAACCAATTAATCGTTAATTGTATCGGGATAAGTATTGCATTAACAACAATAAATAAAAGATGGAGCCAAAATTGAGAACAACAAATACTTCATGATAAAATATCAATAGAAATTTATAATACAATTCTTATTCAACTTGCAGTTTATCTCAGAGGTGAAAAGTTTATAATGTTAAATCTGATAGAGGAACTGCATTAGTCAAGACGATTTACATGTAGATATGATACTGGAACAGAGTTGCGAAATATGAAAAAAGATGAAAATATTTTTTTTTTCCGAATTAAGCATAGATGATTATATTGACAAAGAAATAAAATAAATAAAAAAGAAAAAAAAAAATAATAAAATAAAGCTGTCTTGGTTCGCACAGAAAAATTACCAGTTTATATTAGCAAGCTTACCTGGGACACAAACTCACTGTGAAGAGGTACAATTCATTTCGTAGATAACGAATACGTTATATTTAAAAAAAAACTATTCATAACAATTAGTGATGTTAATACTTCTTGATGGCTTGAGTTTGTTCGATAGCGGCAAAATGCGACAACTCAAGCTGAAATCCAACCTACTCAAGCTAAAATCCAGCTGGCGGTCAGTTATTATACGCTTAAAAGAGCCGTGATTTTTACAACTGCGTGCCGGATTTTTATGTTGGATTGTGTTAAATTGTAGCTAAGGACGTCTCTATTAACTGCAGAACTCAGTGGAAATACACCCACGGGTATGTAAACATTGGTGACGTAACGGATCCAATTTTCTTTGCGTTTGACTTGTATTTTAACAATCTCTCTATAAATGCGATCTCTCAACCCCACAGGCAAACCCTAATGTTCTCTTGTAAAAAAATACACGAAGAGATTACTGAGGTCTTCCCAATAAAGGAAAGTAGTGACAGTGCGGACACCAGCAAGCATCTTCTAGGTAAACGAATTTTTCATGTGTTCTACATATAAAGGGGACGTACATACCAGGGGGGCTTGAAAAAACAATGATACGCAACGTTGATTTCACTAAATCTGTCTTTTAATAAACAAAAGTTGTCTGTATACGGCTGAAAATTGGTTTTCCCAAAACATGATTTGGGTGGGTTTTTTTGTTATATTTTTTTGGGGGGGGGGGGGGTGGGGTTGGGGGGCAACAAATTTTAAGTTCTAATTTTTTTTTGTTCATTTTTTTATTTTTTTTCCAAAATTTTTTTTTTTTCAATTTCCTCCCAGAAATTTTTTTTGTTTTTAAAGGCAATTTTTTGTTTTTTTTAGATGGGTTTTTGTGTTGTTTTAATTAAAATAATTCGGGAAGTCTTTTAAAAAATTGTTGGAAATATAAAAAGTTTAACATTTTCAAATAAACTGTAAAGCCATGAAAAATATAAAAATTAATAGTTTAAAAAAAGAAAACAGTAAGCTTAATTGAAAAAATAAAGGAAAAAGTATATAAAGTACAGCATGTTCAAAAAAAAAAATGACGGGGTACGTGATTTTTTCACTTAGGGCTTTTCCATAAAAAAAGTTAAAAGCTAATTTAAAAAAAAAAAAAAAGTAGTGAAATCCGAATGGTATCAAAAAAATTGGTAATTACTGGAAAAAAGTCATAAAACGAATAAGAAGTGTTAAATGAAATTGTGAAAAGAAAAAAAGTGTACGTAGAAAAATAAAATAAATTTATTAAAAAAAAAACAAGGTCATTCAGTTATTATAACTTGGCATCATGAGGTTAAAGAAGATTAAACAAAATATTTTTTATTCCTACCAAATATAAAATTATATAAAAGTAGACAATTTCAGCTAGTCATAGCCGACATCCATTCTGATTCCCATGATAGATCCAGGATTATTGTGCTTGATTTCGCAGGGTTTCCCTGACTTATTTTTAAACCCTTATCAGCGGTTAACCCCTGCAATCTGTTACCCGGGGCCCCCCTCCCTTTCCATCGTGTCAATCCTTCCATATAAAATGGAACCTCACGCCCCTTCATTAAAGCCCACCACCCCTAATAAACATACCTTTTTGGTAAAACATACTTAACATTGTTCTCAACGGAATCCCATTACAAAGGTAAACCCTCACTTTTTTTACCACTATTTATGTCTCCCAAAAAAAATCCCATCCCCCAGGTTTATCTACAACCCCCCATAGACTCCCCCACTTACAACCTAACCCCATGAAATCCCCCCCACCCCCCTATAGTATTTGATCCCCCCCACCTCCTCCCCCCCCCCCCCCCCACCCCCCCCCCCAACCACCCTCACCCCTTTACTCAACAATCCCCCCCCTTACCATTACCTTTCCCATCCCCCATCCCACATTAATCGGACCTGCCTTTAAGATCCGGACCGCCATCCCCCCCCCCCCCCCGGGTTCCTAAATCAAACTACGATATGTGTTCCCATCCTTTAACTCCCTAGCCCCAATACTTTTATCAATTTTAACTCCCCCCCCCCTTCACACCATTCCCCCACACCCCCCCCCCCCCCTCAAAAAGTAACCTTTCTCAATATTTACCACCCCCCCCACCCTACGGACAACCCCCCCCCCCCCCCCCCCCCCCCCCCCCACCTCCCCTTTAACATAACTTCCCCCCCTACGACCCCCCCCCACTCCAAAAACCCCCCCCCCCCCCAAATGATTAAATTTCCCTTCCCCCCAGCTGTATCTCCCCCGAAATTTAGCGTAGAATTAGTCATTACCAGTGTTTCCAAACGGTTATGAAGGCTGAAGAAGTTTCACCTTCTTATTCATTGTTATCCAAGTTATTAAACTTGCTAGTTCATCCAGAATATGATCCTCGCTTATTTTCCCCCTCCGAATCCCCAAAAAGTCAAAGCGGACCTCGACCGCCTTTGACCCCCACCTTTCCACACAATAACCCCTCTAAATGTATTCCATTTCTCTACTCCCCCATCTCAACTTGTTTGTGTAATTTGAGTTCCAGGCTCACTCACCACACCTTGCACACCTAATTCCCTGGCATTTTCGTTTTTTTCTTCCCTCCATCAGTATCTATCGGATTTTTATCTAACCTCCCCCCTCATCAAACAATTGGGATTCCATTAGTATCAGTTCCGATAATCTTGTAGACATTCTCTCCCCCCCTCCACTACCCTGCATTGTGCTTTCCAATTAAATTTATAAAATTTGAACCCTCATTGCTAGAGAAAAATTTAAATGATTACGTGGGATGGAGATAGAGAGGAGAGAAGCCTAAGAAAGAACGCCACACAACAATAGAGCACCCAAACTCAGAGGAGCTGCCCCCCTGCGAAAACATCGAACAAAAGAAACGGTACTGTTCAAATTTAGTCCCCGCTAAAACGACAATTTTGTCCAAAAGTAAATCACACCCCCAAATTATATTCTTGAACCGTTGGTTACTATTATGAAACTACTTGATGACTGAATTGAGGGATCAACGAAATAGAAAACAAATAGGAACATCACATGAACCGCAAACGAAGGAGGCGAAAATGCACTCGGAAGGTATTCAGTGGATTGTTTTGTGACTTATAAACCTCAAAAAACGTGTACGCTGTTTAACGGGTGTTAAGGCATTTCACGGATCAATTCCCATCTGCTACCCTCAATGAGACACTATGTAAGTGGTGATAAAAACCAGTTCAACAAGGACAAAGTTAACCAATGGAGAGTATTTACGAGGACACTTAACAGCGTATGCTTGAATTTATAAGCAGCAGAGAAACAACCGGAAATGTGGGGAACATAGGTGTATATCAAAGACTAGATTCAACCGATCCCGAGGTTTAAGATGCAACGTGGACAGAGTTACAAGCTGAAGGACCTTCGACCCTCAATTTAACCATAGAGAACACTGTTTTTACTGAAGACTGTGTAATGCCCTCTGATTAGCTTACGAGCCGACGAGGAGAAAGTCAAGTAATTGCCGAAATCACTGGAAAGTGGACGTAATTTACAAATTTCTGTCAATAGAACGTACGTGAATAGGTTTAAACATATTGTTAAATTTTCTTTTGCAGGGCATCAACGGGAGCTTTTATGGACCTGGGCAACCATTCGACAAACGAAAAGACTTCAACTGTCAAAATTAGTCACTTTGCCACGAAACAAAGTTAACCATCCCGTATTACCATACCATTGCCAAGGAAAACCAATGTTTCTCTTGTGCCGTACTTGTACTGAAACGTGCAACCAAGACCGCCTTTTGTACGCACACTCATGAAGAACTCACCTTGACGGGAACGTTGGTCAGCGTGGAATTGTTTAAAGGTCTGGTCTTAGGATACCAGCTATTAAATGTGTACGAAATTTCCCACTTCCCAAGAGAGAAAAATACCACAAGGGCGACGAGACTCAAAAAGACATTTTTGAAGACTACTTGAATGTTGTTTTGAGACTGAAACAAGAAGCCAGTGGTTATCCCTCCTGGTGTCACACTACCGAAGGCCAAAATAAATTCAAAGAGAAATATTGGAAGCAGGAAGGCATCACTTAAAGATAAAATGTTGGAAGTCAATCGTTTGCCAAAGTGATGTTGAATTGTTTGTGAGGCAAGATGGTACAACAGGTGTTTATCCAAGACGGATTATTTGACAAAACCCTTTCCTCTACTTCCAGATGATTCACGACAAAACCAAAATACATGAAAAACCGTGAACGTCGTTCGTGAGGACTTGCTTTTAGTCAATTACGATGAAGAATTAAACTTTTTATAAGCGTACGAATTTGGAAATGTCATCATTTCAGCTTAAAAGACAGCCATTGCTCGCTTAAAACTGTACGATGCTTCATAACTGTTAGGAGATCGTGTGTTGTATTTTGACACTAACAGTTGCATCTACATCAATCGTCTGTGTCAACAGCAAAGTAAAACCGAAGGAGACTTTTTAGGAGCCTGGACAGACGAGCATCCTGAGGACAAGATTCTACATTTTGCATGTGGCGGTCCCACAAATTAGGGTTACGAATTCCGTGACCCTCAAGGAGAAGTGCACAAGGAAAGTCAAGTGAAAGAATTGACTCTCAATTATCGCACCAGTCAAGTGGTAGACTTTAGCGTACTAAAAGAAGCCTTGCAGTATGGACAGGATGGAAACTTTAATATGGCCTCTTACCAACAAAACAAGATTGTAAGTTGGACCCAAACATCAAATCGTCAGTCGACCCGTGGAAAAAAAATCTGTCACATGGTGTACGAGAAGTGAGTACGGCTTCCCAATCACTTCCTTTACCATACGGACACATTGATATCGGTCAGCATATAAAAAGGGACAACGTCTAAGACCAATAATTCATTTTCACTACCAAAACCAAGAGAGAAAGATGAATCCTTTCAAACAGCAAGTATCAAGCAAGAGCAAACTCGATTGCGATGCTGTACCTTGCGATGACCTAGATGCCGAACGCTCTGACCTCAGAGATTCAGCACCACATCATCGTCATTGGAACTTTGTTTATACTGCTACTACCATACCTATAATGGAAAGGAATAATGATAGTGTACGTGTCAAAACTGTCGGATGTGGAAGCGATATCACTTGTCGTACACTTTTTCACTTTACTGATTGTTATGGTTGATGTCCACCTCCACGGAAAACCATGCTGCTACCACCCTACGGATGTCATCTAAAACTTAACAAACTCATGCATATTTCACCGTACTCTCATCGAAATGAACATGTGAAAGACGAATATTCGTTCCCTGTGCGTTTGCCTGAATACTGCGACTATGAAATTCGAGAGAAAATCTTCCAAGGAAAATGGCCAAAAATATATGGGAGGAACTACCCCAGAACAATTAGCCAGAGCCGGATTTTTCTGCTTGGGCTAAGGGGATACGGTCAAGTTCTTCACCTGTGGAGTGCCATTTCACGGGTGGGAGAAAAAAGATTTCGCTTACCTGGAACATGTTCGATAATCTCCGGAGTAGTATCACTACTTACCTTTAGTGGGTCCCAATTAATCTTTGGATGGTCACTATACAAGAAAACATTCGTAGCGTACCTGCAGAATTGAGATAACGCATTTATTGAGAGTTGGTCAGAATACAAGTGAAACGCAAAAAAACAATTGCATCGGTTACGTCACCGATGTTTAAACCATTGGTACCTAAATGCTACAAGAGAATATATTCTGATGAAAGTGTTCCAATGGTCAGACATTCATCAACTACCCGAGGGCAGAAAGGATGGTTCGTTACTGATTCTCTTTACTAAAAGGTACACTTGAATAAATATTTTAAACACGTCGATGGAATGCGACACTTCAATGCAAACGTACACTTGATGCCTCTGAGAAAAATGGATATTAATATGTTATTCCATGCCACAACCCTTATCATCTGTGATGTAACAGATTCCTTGGAAGGAGATCGATGGCAGTATTTACACAGTGGAGGATTACCATTGCCTATTACGAGAACAGTGTCCATTGAATTTGGGTCGACGTGTAGTGTGTCTTAGTGACTTTCTTTCTGAGATTTCGTTTACCGTCCGATTCTTTATGGACTCTTTACGAACAGTACCTACCACTTAAAGAGAATGAAAGTAATCCCTTTAAATGTCCACGAGAGACTCATTCTTCTCAAAGTCTTGCGCTTTCATCTGGATACTTCTTGACCTATACGGGAAAACAAGATTCGTCAACTTTTAGGTACAAAAGATGTGTATGACGATGTGTGTATAGCTTTTGACTTACACCATCACTGAACAGATATACATAAATGGAAAAGTTGGGGTTTCGAGGCTTGGACTAAAGAAGTGGCACACTTTACTCTAGATTTGTAAGCCTAAACAATTAGAACGTTCAGTGAAAAAGTGACTTTTGGACCTGTTTTTGTGATAGTACCAGAAGAAGAAGAAAAACAGCCTGTCACCGAGAAAAACCACTCTCTTCAGGACAGGACCGTCAATGACATCCTCGAGTGACCATTCCGGTGTGTGTTGTGTGTGTGTGTGTGTGTGTGTGTGTGTGTGTGTGTGTGTGTGTGTGTGTGTGTGTGAGGGAAGACCCTTTTGTGACGGTGCCAGGAATGTACAGAATTTTAGAACATTATACACTGTCCATAGGACATCACATTTTGATGACAAAAAAAATGTTGTACAGAGACTTGTTTACATTTCATTTTCATTGTTTAGATGTGTCTTTTATTCATGCACTTAACCATTAGGCTTTTATGTATTTTTGTCTTTGGTGTTGTTCACAATTAAATAATGGCACTAAACGTGTCCTTAAAAAAGTATAAAACTATTATCTTGTCTGTCTTCGTGTCAAAAAGTGACAATCCTTACACTACTATGGCTACCTCTGCTGTATCTGCTCTCTCTCTCTCTCTCTCTCTCTCTCTCTCTCTCTCTCTCTCTCTCTCTCTCTCTCTCTCTCACTCTCTCTCTCTCTCTCTCCTCTCTCTCTCTCTCTCTCTCTCTCTCTCTCTCTCTCTTCCTTCACTTTCAAAACCATCGACGAACACTTAGATCATGAGGCTTTGTATATTCGGTACCCCTTTATCATGATCATTGCTAACCCCAGTGGTTCAGGCAAAACAGAATATTTCAAACGTTTGATCGAATGCAAACATTATTTGATCGATCGTCCACCTCAACGATTCGTGTGGTGTTACAGTGGCAATCGGTGTATAGCCTTCTACAAGAAAGTCAAGGTTATTCAATCTTGTTTGTGGAAGGGCGTTTGTGCTGTTACACGGCCAGATTACCTCAGGAAATTCAATTGAATTACGAAGCCCATTGGGAAGTGGCTTTGGTGAAAATGATTCACCCTATACAAATCAAAAACATCGTCAAAAATCAAAACAATTTGTCGATAGAAGTTTATGACGATGAAGTGCAAAAAGTCATGGACAAACGCCGTGATGTAGCTGACTTTAAAAATCAAAAGACCCCCAAACTCAACGAACCACTTATCGGTTGAAAATTCCTGCAGGGTATTATTTTAGTAGTCAACATTTGGTGATCACCCTTGATGAAAGGTTCAATTTCATGTTTGGTAAAGCCTTGGAGAGAGCCAAAAGAAGTGTCACAATCGTGTACCACAAAATAACTCCTCGCCTAATGATCATATTTCAGGAAAAAAGTATTGGCCATGATAAAAATCAACACTGTATTCATTAATCTTTGATTATAATGAAAAGCAAGATTTTTTAAAATATTTTAAAAATATTGAATAAAAACGAATTTAATATTTGAAAAGTACTATCTTTCTTTTTCGAAGAAAGATAAAATTGCCAGAAAAAGAATTGACTCGGATCATACAATCATCATATATAGATCATCGAGTTGTTCAATGTAGCATTGTCTACTTGTGGACAAATGAGCTTTCGTTTTCTTTTTGACTGAGAAGGTAATATAATCTTATGGTGAATCAATACATTGAATTGAAAAGGAAACTCTCATCTTCGATAGCCAAGGTTCCGATATGATAACCCTATCTACACCTTGGAGAATCGAATAGATATTTTAGTACTTTGGCCTAGCGACATCTATTGGATTTCATGAGTTGCCTCCCTTAGCATTTAAATGCCATCTAACCTAGCGGAACATTAAATATCACCGAAAATGGTGGATGGAAAAGGATAATTTTTGTAAATTTACCATCAAAATTATGACTACAAACCAGAGTGAAGAGATTGCAGATATGTGAGTTATTTCTACGACCAGCAGTGATATATCACTAAGTCCGTCTGTCTCAGGTTTAAAAAAATTATTGAAGATATGTGAAACAATATGCATTAGAGAATGATATCATCTATAATACACAAAAATCAGTATGCATGGTCTTTCAGGCAACTTCTTTTAACTTACCATCATCTCCCTCTGTACATCTTAACGGCAATGTTCTTACGTATGTCGACAGCTATATGTATTTAGCCATATATTGAAATCCAATTAATCAGATAATAAAGATATGATGAGACATTATCGATATTTGTGTACTCGAACAAACATGCTTCTACGGAAATTTTAACCTTATTCATTGAGTATCAGAATTAGATTATTCAAATCTTATTGCTGCACTATGTATTGTGCTCCACTGTGGACAACCTTTAGTGAAAATGTGAAAAGAAAACTAATAATTGGTTATAATAATAGTCTTCGCTTTCTATTAGGTCTTCCTAGATGGAACAGTGCCTCTAACATGTTTGTAAATTATAATGTATTCAGTTTTGAGGAAATAATGAGAAAGTATGTATATTCAATGGTAACAAGACTATCTAATTGTGAGAACTGTATATTGAAATCATTTTGGAAATATGACATTAATTTAAATTCTCACATTGTTAGTAGATGGAACCAATTACTATTTAAATGTGTCACTTAAATTTCATTTTTTAACAATGCATGGCGCAAATAATTGTTGTAAATGTATCTGAATACTTGTACATATAATATATATATATATATATATATATATATATATATATATATATATATATATATATATATATATATATATGTGTGTGTGTGTGTGTGTGTGTGTGTTCTTTGGTACATATCGTCTATTAACTCATTTATCCCCTTTGTTTATCAGTATCACATTTTCGTCTTATCCAAGTTGTTATTGGAGTATTAAAATTTAAATTTGTTAACGAGCAAATTTTTTTCTGCAAAATCTGATAATGCTACTGCTTTTCCTTTCTATCACCAAGTTTTACAAAAGAAAAATCTTGGTCATCCATCAATATGACAAACAAATAAAGTGATTCAAAAATTCAAACCATTTTTATACTTACTGTAAATGATTTTCTACTTACTTGAAATGATTTTATACTTACTGGAAATTTTATATTTACTGGAAAGGATTTTATTCTTTAATGGAAATGATTTGGTGGCCGCTTTCAATCATCACATTAAATACAGTTTTTACAGTATCAAACTTTCTAGTTGAAATAAACGAAAAATGAATTGTCATAAGCCAGAATTAATTGATAATTTATATCAAACATTTTTAGTTTAGCAGAATTAGTCATGTTATATCTGGTATACTGAATGCTGAATAAGAAAGGAGGTTTCTATTCATATGGCAGAGTGATTTTTTTTTATCTTAAATAGATGTAAACCATTTCAATTCGGGCTGTGAATAATATCGTCTCCAAATCTGATGTTAATGCATGGATTTATGAGTATATCACATGATGTTGACGACGACAGGAAATCTCCACTTGGTTCATTTTATCAAGTTAAGAGTTGTTAGTAGTCTGTATTTATACATCCGGGACGATCCGGATGTAGAAACAATATATAATATATATATATATATATATATATATATATATATATATATATATATATTTATATAATATATATATATATATATATATATATATATATATTGATGAACGATAGATTTAAACATTCAGTCATTTATATTTAGGTATTTATTTAGTTATTCATTTAAATATTATTCATACACTAAACGTTTCTGTCGAGAAAATTCGATAAAGTTTTGTTTCTTATCAATCCACATGTTACAATAATAATCTTGAAAACAAAATGGAGGCTACAATACATTGCTTGTATATGCTGTATTTATATGCTTGGATATGCTGTATTGATATGATTGGATATGATGTATTGACATGATTGCATATGCTGTATTAATATGCTTGGATATGCTGTATTTATATGCTTGTATATGCTGTATTTATATGCTTGGATATGCTGTATTTATATGCTTGTATATGCTGTATTTATATGCTTGTATATGCTGTATTTATATGCTTGGATATGCTGTATTGATAGGCTTGGATATGCTGTATTGATAGGCTTGGATATGCTGTATTGATATAATTGGATATGCTGTATTGATATGATTGGATATGCTGTATTGATATAATTGGATATGCTCTATTGATATGCACTAATGCAGTCATTGTTTTGTTTTTTTGAAAGACTGGATTTGTGTTTTCTCAAAGTATCATTTTATTTTATTTAGACGCGGCTTTCCAATTCAAATAAAATATCCTTAAACTATTTGAAATAGGATTATTTTATATTTGGAAATACAAACCGATATATACACATACACAAAAACACGCATATGAAAAGTATTATTTTATATTTGGTAATACATACAGAGACAGACAGACACACATGCATGTAAAAAGCATTATTTTACATTTGGAAATACACACACAGATATACACACACACATGTGAAAATTATTATTTTATATTTGGAAATACACACACAAAAATTTCGAAAGTAATATTTTATGTTTGGTGTGTGCTTTAATATTAGCAGCTGAAAACTCAGATTTCTAGTCCAGTGTTTGACTATATATAAAAAATCAGAATGTCATCATATTTGTAGATATTTAAAAATCAAAGTTGTGCTTGCCAATTAACTGCATTGTAAAAATGATTAAAACCCGTTTGTAAAATATTTGCTTCGGGTAAGACAGGTACTTAAGTGTAATTATTTTTATAATTACCGATCTACAAAGATTGTCAGAAGAAAACTTAGGCAATGATGGCATTTGCAAAATGCATTACTAAAATAATTTATTTGCAAACCCTTTAACGCCCAAATTGGTTGTTTGCAAACTGTTGGTATCTCATTGGTACAAAACTTCAGCAATTTCAGTGCAAACTGCAAATTGTGAATACATTGTGCTTCTGGATTACAAATATAAGGTTATATACGTATAAGTATAGGTAAATATAAGTATGAAAATATAAGTATATGTGTAAAGGTGGATATATGCAGTAATAGGTAGTTTCAAAAGACAAAAGTTGGTTTGTATTCTAAAGACGAGGTATCCATTTTGTTGGTTTTAAAGGTACGTTTAACACATTAATGACTTTATCATAACGTGGAAAAGGGAGCTACAAACCTTTTCTATGGACACAAAGTGAAGTATTAGACGTAATTCCAATTGTTCTGGAAAAATAAACACATATGCATTAACTCGAATAATCCAATCGGAGATATAAACGTATTTTGTTCCCTTTGTTCTAATAGTGACCACTGTCAAAACAATGCAATGAATTCGTATCATAAGTTTGCTGAC
Source organism: Potamilus streckersoni (assembly GCA_016746295.1). Classification (NCBI taxonomy): domain Eukaryota; kingdom Metazoa; phylum Mollusca; class Bivalvia; order Unionida; family Unionidae; genus Potamilus; species Potamilus streckersoni. The sequence continues at coordinate 2,740,487 of JAEAOA010001201.1, forward strand.
TGTCAATAGCATTGTAATGTATACGTATGAAAAAACCTGATCATTGTCACTGTACTATAATTCATACGTATGAAACGTCTTATTGCAATATAATTCATACGTATCAAACGTCTGATTAAAATGAAATGCATACATATGAAACGTCTGATCAATGTCAAAGGAATGTAATGCATACGTACGAAACGTCTGATCACTGTCAAAGCAATATAAATGCATAAGTATGAAACGTATGATTACTGTCAAAGAAATCTTATGCATACGTATGAAACGTCTGATCACTGTCAAAGCAATGTAATGCATAAGTTTCAAACCTGTGATCACCCTCAAAGCAATATATTGCATACGTGTGAAACGTCTGATCACTGTCAAAACAATGTAATACGTCTGCAGTAGTAAAAGAAGATGTAGATAAAACTTTTTCAAAAAGAGCAAAATCAATAAAAATGTATTTTTTAAACAAATAACTCCAATTCAGGCGGTAGTGGACATTGCTAAGCAAGAATAGTTGTAGAAGCTTGTATAATTCCACAGTTACAGTAATAAACGTTTATTCTCTATGGACAACATCATCCACAGAACACAAGGGACACGTTTTATTCAGAGTTTCATAACAATCTGTACAGTAATAAGCATTGCATTGGTCACCGGAACATTTCACCAGAACAATGCCATGGAATCTCCCCTCAACTGTCTCACAGCTTAGACATATTTTGTCTTTTTGTGAAAGACATCTTGCAAGACATGGGATTTTGAATGACAGCCACGTCATCAGCTGTAGCTGCTCATTCACGCGTTTTTCTTTATAAGTTGATTTGATTTTTTGGCGCAAGAATTTCCAAAAAACTGATTCGCTTGTGTCGAATTAATTTATGGAGATATTGAATTCTTGCTTCTTCCTGTCTTGGATAGTAATAAGCAGTGATTTTTCTGCGAACTCTCAGTGCACATTCCTTCATTAAAACGAAGAAGACGGCTACAAAATAAAGGACTATGTAGACGAAAATGTTCGATGAGTCTGGCATGGAGGGGTCCGGCAAACACTCTGTTAAATTCAGTTCACCAATATAACTCTCATTGATGTTTAATCCCTGGATGAGTTCTCGATAAAAAATGGCAACAAACCCAGTTCCATCGACGTTAAGCTGAAATTTGGCATTGCCCTTGTACTGAATATTGACGTTTCCGTGCCGTTTCAGGAGATCAATGACATAGTAGAGAAGATAGTCAAATAAAAGTACACAAAGACACAGCAAACAATGCATACCAATCTGAGCAAGGCCAAATTTACCGTGACTTATTTCCACTAATGTGATACGCCAAGAACTGGTATCAATGTACAACTTTTTCTCCTTTTTCTTCAATGGCAATACACAACTCAATCCACATTCTTTTCTTTCTTGGTCCAGATCCTTGAAATGCTTGGTAATGTATATGTTGTCATAGGAATCACGTGCCAGATAATTTCGTACATACCAAAATGATTGCAGAAATAAAAGAATCAATGTCAAAGATAGAAATTTCTCCATTAATCTTATAACGTGAATAAAAACACCAGCTTTAGCTTCTAATTCTTCCTTGACCTCTTTTTTAATGCTTTCTGCTGATTGACTTAAATTAGCATGGGCAATAAATGTCTTGGTTATAGACACGTTGACGGTGAAATAATTAATTGAATCGATCAAGGCTTGTTCAATTTTATTTTTTGCCGTTTGTAGCATATCATTTGTCAGGTTTATGATCTTACAACTAGACTGACCTACATTCAGCACGTGTTCGCACATCTCTTTGCAACTGGATACAAATCTACGGAAATAAAAGGTAGTTAAATAAGCTGTGTCTTTAATGTCACGTGTGCCTAAACTCTATAACTGTATATGATTTGAGCAAAGATAACATCTAGGTATGCATGATTCACTGAAGGTGAAATATTTCTAAACTATTGGAAAAATCAAACCTTAGAACACGTTGTTTCAATGTATCCATTATTACGTTATTTTGGATATTACATACTAACTCATGTATGTCCAGCCATCAGTTAGGTTCTAGAATTTGTAAACAATTTGTCAAGAATAGTGAGTATAGGATTAAGTTATAATATTGATATTCAATTATGAAACACACTTGCAAAATGCAATCCAGAAATTCAACTGGATTAATAAATTGTATTGACGGCAGATACTACTTCACTTCATTTAAACCACGAAAGCGAATTAAAAGCGAAATATATATTTATGCAAATTAGTTAATAGATTATTAATAAATAGGTGGGTGTGGATCAGAACTTAGTAAGAAAAAAAAATGAATAGAATTAGAAAAAAGGATTTTTTGTTCAGATACATTTTAAGAAATATGATCATTAATTGTGTATAGTAATAGAGGTATTCCAACCGTACTGTAACATGATCATTTACAGTATATAACAATATGATCATTTTTCAGTATATACACTTTGCAATATGGTTTATTTCTATTGACAGTGTATATTAATTGACAGTGTATAGTAATGTAATCATTGACAGGGTATATTAATTGATAGTGTATAGTAATGTAATCATTGACAGGGTATAGCAATTTACAGTGTATTAATAATGTAATCATTGACAGGGTATAGTAATTGACAGTGTATAGTAATGTAATCATTGACAGGGTATAGTAATTGACAGTGTATAGTAAGGTGACCATTGATAGGGTATACGGATTGACAGTGTATAGTAATATGACCATTGACAGGGTATATTAATTGACAGTGTATAGTAATTCGACCATTGACACCGGATAGTAATTAAGAGTGTATAGTAGTGATCATTTATCAATGTATGGCAACTTTATCATCAAGAGACAGAGAAGGGCAAGACAATATAAGATGTATATTCAGTCTAATTGCTAGAAGATCAAACTTGAACGATGCAGAAACACTTACCATTAAGTGTCATTAACGAAGTATTTATATGCTCTTTTTATGTAATATGCTGCATAAAAATACAAGCAGCATCATAATCAGTTAAAACTAGTCGGACCAGTTAAAAAATAACACCGTGCCCAGATCCAAATAATAAGTTATGCCCAGTTCCGCATAACATGCTAAGTTATAAATAACATAATGCCCAGATACAATAGTATACCCAGTAACTAATAGCACTATGCCCAGTTAAAGCAATATAATGCCTAGTTACATACTACATTGTGCCTATATGCAAATAGCACTATGCCCAGTTAAAGCAAAATAATGCCTAGTTACAAACTACATTGTGCATATATGCAAATAGCATTACGACCAGTTAAAGCAAAATAATGCCTAGTTACATACTACATTGTGCCTATATGCAAATAGCATTACGCCCAGTTTAAGCATAATAATGCCTACTTACATTCTACATTGTGCCTATATGCAAATAGCATTACGACCAGTTAAAGCAAAATAATGCCTAGTTACATACTACATTGTGCCTATATGCAAATAGCACTATGCCCAGTTAAAGCAAAATAATGCCTAGTTACATACTACATCATGCGTATATGCAAATAGAATTATGCCTAGTTACAAAAACATCATGCTCAGATACAGATAGCATGTCTAGTTGCAAATAGTATCATGCTCAGACAAATAACATCATACCCAGAGAATTATCATCATACCTGGATGCAAATTGCATGCTCTGTAACAGTTGCCATCATGTCCTCGATACAAATATCGATGATGATTTACAGATAACATGCTCAGTTATAACACTATTCAGGATAAATAACATGCACAGTTACGCATAAAATCATGCTCAGACACGAAAACATGCCCAGTTACAAACAAAACATTATGCCCAGATACAAATCATATTTATGTGCAGTTACAAATTATATCACGCAAATATTACATCACGCAAAGATACAAATAGCATGCGTAATTTCTGACATCATTATGATCAAATGCAACAAGGATCATGCCAAAATGGAAATTACATGCCAAGATGCAGACAGCATGTCCAGTTACAAATGGCATCATTCCCAGATACAAATACATGCCACTTACAAATAATATTGTGCCTAGTGTGTATAAAGTTGACACTTACTGTAATAGTTCGCATCCATTTAAGCACGTTGTTTTAAAAGTTGATGTAAATTCAACACATTTCTGAAATTAGACCAGAAAAAGCAAGGATAAATTCATATTATTATCAAGCTAGATATTCATTGCCAGAGAGAGATCAGTAAAAAAAATTAATTCAATGAAAACGTTTCACGTTTTCTTGCTTGCCAGCTTTATTTAAAAAGTAGATATGAACTGCATCCACAGTTTTAACTTCCAAGCAGGCTCTAGAAAAGAGCAGCAACAAAATTGCCCAAAGACTGGATATAGGGTGTGAACATGGAAACAGAGGCCACTTTCATCAGTCTCTGGATACTTAAACTGTACATATCCTTGTAATGGGTACTTAAACTGAACATATAATAGTACATGGTACTTAAACTGTACATATCCTTGTACTGGATATTATAACTGTACATATCATTGTACTGTGTATTTAAACTGTACATATCCGTGTGCTGGATACTTAAACTGTACATATCCTTGTACTGGATACTTAAACTGTACATATCCATGTACTGGAGTTGCATGTAATGATTGAAAGATTATATATCATACAGAAATAAATGGACGTATAGTAAGTGACATTGTGTGTGTGTGTGTGTGTGTGTGTGTGTGTGTGTGTGTGTGTGTGTGTGTGTGTGTGTGTGTGTGTGTGTGTGGACCTGTGTGTGTACGTTTAGTATTGAAGTTCTGGTTTAAGTCATCTCATCCCGTACCGGCACGATTTTATCTTAAAATTGCTTTATGTAGAAACTGTGCCACTTGGGCAAATTCCAAATTTTCAAGTATTAAACAAAAATCACTACCATAATCACCATTAATACCACCATCACTATTACTCCCACCATCGACAATACTACCAGCATCATTATTACTACCACAATCACAATTATTCCACCATCGACATTAGTACCACCGTCACCATTACTTCCACCATCACCATTACCACAACCATCAACATTACTCCCACCATCACCATTACCACCACCATCAACATGATTCCCACAGTCGCCATTACTCCCATCATTACTCCCATCATCGTCCTTACAACCACCATCACCATTGGAAAAGATAGTAGTAGTAGTAGTAAATATAAGTTAAACTAAAAATGAAGCACGTATTTATGTAATATTTTAAAAAATTTGAATCGTAGACCTACCTTGCACCGAGAAAGGTTTGCGTTCTGACAACATTTTGAATTTGCTTTCCACTCTTTTTTCTCCCCTTTTTTGGAAATTGTCTGATAAAGCGTTGTATTCATTGTTAGAAAGTTATCATTAGAAACGTCATATTCCGAATGTTAGTAATGCTAGAAACATTCAGAATAAAGTTTTTCATTTTCATAAATGAGCTGTGATTCTGAAGGTCAAGATAAATTATATAATCTTCTATCAGTATTCATGAGATCTGTTATGGCGGAGATCTCGATTTCAATCAGTTAGGTTTTAAGTGTGCAGACACATACGCTTGGGACCGAGTGTACAGACATTTACAATTGTACCAAAAATACAGACACTTATAGTTGGTACCAAATGAACAGACACAGTTTGTACCAAATGTTTTGAAAGATAGCACTATCATATGATTGTTTGTTTTCTAAACTTATATTTTGTTTACCGTCTTCAATAATGTCTTTCACTAATCTGTCAATATTGCCAATAGTTAATAAAAAGACATGTAACGTAAAATTCAAGATCACCCAGCAGAATGAAAACAGTAATCTCACCTTTAAAATGGAATCCATAGTATTTTTTATATTTCTAATTTCCTCCTCCATTTTCATCAGACCTGTTTTGACGGGTGAAATCCCTTTACTAACGTCACCCTGTAGCTGTTTGAGAACAGTTTGCTGCCTGTCAATGTATTCTGCAGCTTGTTCCAATGGCTTTTTCAGCTGCCTCTGAAGTTCTTGTGACCGATTTAGGGCAAGATCTGCAATACAGGACATGCTTGTCGCCACCTTCTCCATGTTGACTTTAATGTTTTGAACAGTATGAGAGAGCATAAAGCCAAATATAATGGACAAGATAACCGCACGGCCCTTGCCTGTGAAAAAATTTGGAATTACGAGTGCAACAACACAGCGGAACAACATGGACAAGGCTAGACCGACTGATATTAAAACTGTTACAATTGCAACTGTGATACCAGCTTCAAAATCGGAATACCCAAACGAATACCTCAAGACAAGAAATATCAGTCCACCCAGGAAAACACCAGTTATCGCTCCAAATATTCCTTTTAGGGTTCTGTTTTGGTCTTTGTCAGTTAGGAATAGTTTTCTACCTGTCTTGGTCAGAATTTCTTTGCTCGAAGATAATTTGCCAAGTGATTCTAGTGGTTTATGTCCTGTAATTTCTTTTTTATTATCACCTGATGGAGTTTCTTCATTGCCAGTTCTTTCACTTGATATATTCTTCCATCTTACCTGTGCAGGTAAACCAGGTCTTGGTGGATGCCCCTTCTTGATATTTCCTGTACTTTCCTTCATTGTGATATCACTAGTTTGTCCTCCAGCACTCTCATGAACATCCAAGGAGTCATTTTCTGATGAATTTCCTGTGATACGCTTGGAAGGCAAATGTTGCCATGGTTTCAGGGTCTTGACTGGCTCAGAGTCGGTGCATTGGTTGACATGGGACCCAGGGAAAAAGCCCACCTTTCCTGTCGACGTGTTTTCACCCATATACCAATCATTATCATGTTTCTCTATATTTGTCAACAGATCACCTTTCTTGAGATTTATACATCCCTCTGCTTCACCCTTGTAATCAAAATTAGCCTTACATTGGGCCATCTTAACTGAATTCGTCCAAAGATAGTAGAAAGCTCTTTTTCATAAACATTGCATCCCTTTTGGATTGATATTACCTGTCTTCTTCATGTATAATCATACAATCATTGAGATTACTTCTCTTAAAATAATACTTGTCCGTAGACTCCGTTTCTTCCTATTAAAATTATCCAATATCTGAAAAGAAAACAAAACTGAGCCAATATTTGATATTAAAGACCTTCATCCCTATGTGTGAGTTTGTCGAAATTTATATTTCAACGTCGCTGCTATAACTAATAATAATTCAGAAGAAAAATAGAGGCCTACTTGAACATATTCTTAAGGATTTGACCATATTTGATAAAGAACTCTCAATTTTGTTAAGTGACCTCATTTTCATGAAATTTGGCTACCATTACTAAATAACCAATCATGAGAATACTGCCGAATTTATCAGAAGGCATCCCGAATGAAGATATTTAGTCCGATCAAGCGATATCTACCCATTATCAAATATGGCCTCTGTTATGAAGATAAAAATGTGCAAATTATGTTTCTCTAGGTTTAACTAAAGTTAACGGAAAGCTTCTTACCTGGAAGGACTTCCAGAAAAATGATGCCGAAATGCTATCAGATATGGCCACCATTTGTAAAAATAGAAATAATATTGAGACAGTTTTATCTATGTCAGAACATACTGTAGTAAAGTGGTTTTTTTACCTTTAATGTCTTTATTCTTTTATATAGAAGTGATTTGATTTAGTCCTGGCGCTGAAGCTTCATGGAACAGAGTTTTATCGAATGAAATAATTCCATGTTAACGTAAACAGAACACATATGAAACTATTTCAATAAGGTTTCCTTTTATACAGACGCATTACTTAAAACTAAACTATAAAGATATAATGCAGCCGAATCTGAATCCGAGTGAATCATGCCAAATTCTATTTCTCAGTTGTTTACTAATAACCTACATGGACTCATCAAATGTGGCAGGAAATATGGATGAACTGATGTATCATCAGATATTATTCGATTCACGTGTCATTGTCACCATAGTCAAATTATACCATATTTAATCTAAACAAAAGAAACCTTCAAGCTTGAGATGTTTAAATGCTTCTCCAGTAGTAGAAATATACCTTGCAAAATGCAATGAGAACTGGTGCGTGTTTCTATCTTTGTTTATAGTTAACTAGTAATTTCTTATCACAAAACACACATTTAGACGGACGACTTAAGTAGTAATAGTCATAACTATGTCCGTCTGTCTGTCCGTCTGATCGCATGAGGCTGTATCAGCAACATACGTTTTCTTCAATGTGATTGTTTTAAAAACTACCACGTGTAATGCAAATAAACATATGTTGTTGTTATTGTATGGTTTAACGCCATTTTTCAGCACAAGATATTGGCTATACATGGCGACCAGTATTAATGAAGGAGTAAGAATCCTGGAAAACCCAGAGAAGAACCACCGACCCCCGAGAAGCTACTGGCAGGCTTTCTCACTTACCCACTTTAGCCGATTCTGGACTCGAACTCACGCAGACAGAGGTGAGATGGCAGTGATCCGTAACGGTCAGCGCTTTAGACCACTCGGCCACTCGGGGCCCCCAATAGGCATATGCAAGAGCCTATTGAATTTGTGGCTGTTGTGTCCAAAATCAAGGTCACCGTACCTGAAAATGTGGATTTCCATTTTCCATTTTAAAGAACAGTTAGATTGATCGAAATGTTATCCATCTTGCGTCAGGACAAGCTAACGTTTGGAATGGTACTACGCAAGTTGTGTCATTTCAAATTCTTGTTAAAAGCAACTGAATTTCTTTCAACCTTAATTCAGAAGGTATTTAAAAAATACACTAACATAATTTGACAAATGGTGGCGATTTGAGATAAAACATGGTAGTTTTTACTAACAATACAAAATCCACAGAACGACCTAATACAAAAACCTGCAACAAAATTTGATAAAATTTCAAACAAATTTCCGCGCTCAAATGACTTTCACGTTGTGCAGAATAAAGCATACTTACCATTAGATGCAACCGTTACTGTTAAAACTGGGGAAACAATATTTTAAGTACTTCTAAAAAAAACTCAGATGATTTGTTTAATATCATTTCCAAAATTTTAAAATTATGCCATCAAGCGTGGACTACATTAAAACAATACAGAAACCTTTATATTTTCAGCAGAATTTCACCATATTGAACGAGGGTATTAAGGTATATAATTACGGTGTATTGCATGCAACCAGGCACTAACAGTTGTTTATCATGAAACTGTAGGATTAAAACATATATATTCTAACGTCTGTTTTGTGGGATCTAGGCATGTATATTCTAACGTCGGTTTTGTGGGATCTATGCATGTATATTCTAACGTCTGTTTTGTGGGATCTATGCATGTATATTCTAACGTCTGTTTTGTGGGATCTATGCATGTATATTCTAACGTCTGTTTTGTGGGATCTAGGCATGTATATTCTAACGTCTGTTTTGTGGGATCTATGCATGTATATTCTAACGTCGGTTTTGTGTAATCTATGCATGTATATTCTAACGTCTGTTTTGTGGGATCTAGGTATGTATATTCTAACGTATGTTTTGTGGGATCTATGCATGTAGATTCTAACGTCTGTTTTGTGGGATCTATGCATGTATATTCTAACGTTTGTTTTGTGGGATCTAGGTATGTATATTCTAACGTATGTTTTGTGGGATCTAGGCATGTAGATTCTAACGTCTGTTTTGTGGGATCTATGCATGTATATTCTAACGTTTGTTTTGTGGGATCTAGGCATGTATATTCTAACGTCGGTTTTGTGGGATCTAGGCATGTATATTCTAACGTCGGTTTTGTGGGATCTATGCATGTATATTCTAACGTCTGTTTTGTGGGATCTATGCATGTATATTCTAGCGTCTGTTTTGTGGGATCTATGCATGTATATTCTAACGTCTGTTTTGTGGGATCTAGGCATGTATATTCTAACGTCTGTTTTGTGGGATCTATGCATGTATATTCTAACGTCGGTTTTGTGTGATCTATGCATGTATATTCTAACGTCTGTTTTGTGGGATCTAGGCATGTAGATTCTAACGTCTGTTTTGTGGGATCTTAGCATGTATATTCTAACGTTTGTTTTGTGGGATCTAGGTATGTATATTCTAACGTCTGTTTTGTGATGTATGATGAAATACCGTACAACTTTGCAAGTTTTTAATGAAAAACAGTAATGTGCATCGCAAATGGAAATTTCCACTATATAGTTCATCGGATAGGCCTAAAATATTAGTAGAATATCAGTGAACAAGATATGAAGAAATAAAATCAATTATTCAAACGTTTATTGTGTTAATGTATGACTGAATAAGCTACCGCTATCAGCCCCAGATTGCCAGGAAGTACACTGCAAACGGAAGGAAGTTACCACTACGAAATGTGACAACTCCTAAGAGGCCCTCTAAAATACATGAGTTGGAAATTACTTTGTGCCTTGTTCATTCCTTATTATATATTATATACTTACTATTATATTGTTTATTATATGATGTGAGTTTCTTATTGATCTTTTTGTATGGTTTTATATGATATATACTTTAAAAATATATTCAAGTTTATTTCATTTGATGTTATATGCTGTGCAAACGTCATTATGTGGTGAGTATTTTTTCGTGTATGCTGTGAATTTAGTGTTACATTATGTCTTCTATGCTGTGTGTATGGACCGCTCCGATGGCAAATGCAGAAGGTCGCGGGTTCGAATCCCCACCGAGTCATTTTAGATACTTATAAAAATGGTACCAACAGCTGTCTTTCTTGGCTCTCAGGATTAATAAGTTAGTGTTAGGACTGGTCGGCCTGGTGTCAAGATAACGTCACTGGGTGGAACATGATGCTACATGTCTTTTGGCATGAAGCCCATAAGCTAGACATCTCTATAAATTCCACACGGCAGACATCACAGCGATATGACTAAAAAAATAAGCTACTTTAAAAATCCAAATCCTACACATACTCACATTTTATGCTGTACATTTTCTGCTGCTATATTATGTCAGTAGTAGAGTGAAATGAGGGTTTTGGCCCACCACCCCCTTCCTACACCTCCTCCCCCACCCCCGCCAAACCCCTCATTTCCCTTTACTACTACTATGTAGACAGATATTTTGTAACCAGACAAAACAACAGGTGTTGGAATGCCATAAGCTCTGTCAACAGAAGTGACGAATTTGTTAGAACAGTGTATGTGTGGAATATGATTATTCTAAAAACGGCAAATAGATTTTACCACAAATTTTTTATCAGATAACAGGATGAAAATTAAACTGTGCATTAGAACGTTTCAGTTAACAAGGCGGCAATTAAACTAGCATTAGAATGAAAATGATATTATTTTATATCTCATTACCAATGATTAATGTTTCAACTGTTGATATTAAAAATACTTCACTATCACGACTATAGATACTAAATTTTACTTTACCGCTCACACAGCGATGGGACTCAAACAAATCTTTCATTTCTGGTTTGTTCAGAGGATATTTTTTGTTGATAAAATATACCCTTGACCGATCGAGATCAATTGTGAGTTTAGTATAGTTTTGTTGGCTAATGGGGCTGTGAAAGTTTTTAAATTCCGCTAGCAACTTTTGATACAATTGTTCGAGATAATTGAAATACTCGCTGTTATCAGATCTGATGAGCGAAAGTTTTAACTTGTCACGTGTTCCATTAAAACATATACCTGATGTTTCATTATTAAATTCAACTGTCAATTGTTTACCGTCCATCATTAGATATTTGATGTTACTATTGTAGCTATTTGTCATTGTCAAATTTTCAAACATTATTTTATAAGTTTCGATAAAATTTTAGTCACAATGAAAATACCCAAAGGCAAATGTATCTACCCCATTTTTACAATAGCGTTTGTCATCAAAATTGTACAATCCACGTTTGATAATGACATCTGTTTCGAGTTTATGATGATTAGTTCGAATTGCCATAGCTCTCATAAAACTAACACCACCATCAAGCGCGTACTTGTAGTCATCAAATTTCATAAACTTTTTAACAAAATTACGAGGTAGACCTTTAGCTTTTTTCGTTATTTTATTATTGTCTAACAATACGGCATACATTTTGCTGCGTAATCCGATAAAATATTTGATAGCGCTCGAGTTCATTTCATCTTTAAACTGACCAATAACCTTTTTATTTATGTCGTCATGAAATTTACTGTCACGTGGATAATCGGAAAGATTAAACAGATGTCGATTATTGTACATGTCCTGATAGATGTCCTCGCATTCGATTTCATATACGAGCGAATCAGTATCAGTAAACAATAATCTACTAGCCGGCCACTGATTTTTAACAAAATTATAATGAAAATCGTACATCAGCCACTTTGATAAATCTAACACAGCAGCTCCAATATAGATCGGCTTGTTTAGTTTTAGATTTGTTTTTCTTCTTTGTATCGCAACAAGATTTTCATTAAATATTTTCATGCTCACAAAATCATCGTCTGACACAAGTTTGTTTCTGCGATTGACATCATTAACTATTTCAATATTTACACGTTTCCTAATATTCTCCATCGTCTTACCAAAAACGGAATTGTTCATCAGTTTAAAAAAGTTTTTCTCAAACTCTGTTTTCGCTGCAGCTCTTCTTGAAGTGTTTGAGTTAATATAACCTCTCATCCACGGCGACTGATTAAATTTTAGTACACGATGAACTTTTCTCAACACAAGACCAGCATCGACTGCTTGTTTTAAAACTTTGTAATGCAAAACGTAATTTTTCTTATCAAGTAAATTTGGTACTAGTTTCTTGACCATGGAATGTTGCCTTGGTGATGCTAACGCTTGTTGTTCTTTTGATAACAAACTATAATCTATGACCATCGATTCCGCACAGAAAGGGTAATCGTTATGTAATTTGTGTAGCGAATTTGGATAATCAAGATCAACTTCAACGAAATAGGAAACATCGTCGGGTATCTTTTTTTCTGTCTCTGATAGAAATCGATCAACCGTGATCCAATGAAATCCGCTAAAAGGCATTGGTTCTGCCATCGAACCACCGTAAAGATTATTACAATCTAGATAAATTATATACTTCGAAGGAAGGTCAGGGTTATACTGTTTCAGGTATCTGTTGTTTGCTTCAGCATATTTTTTTGTTATCACGCTAATACCACCTCGGATACCTTTTTCGATAAAATTGAACATATCAACATCAGTCAGTAATTCTAAACTTACCTTACTAAACTTTAGCAAAGCATCCCATGACAACCCAGGGGCAGAATAATACCAGCAAGGATCTAGTCCATAATTATTATAACTCACTTCACGAAAACTTTCAAAAACATCTGCTAATAATAACACGTCAGTTTTCAGGTATAAATCATGATAATCACCAAAAGTCTCACAATCAAACTCTTTCCAGATATCTTGTGCATACCTGTACTCATCATCAGTTATATTTTCATTTTTAAGTTGTGAGTAAAATTTGTCTTTGTCAGGTAAAGATGTTTCATCAAATTTACTCCAGTCGTCGAGGTATTCGTATGGAAAAACTCCTTTTTTAGCTAGTAGATTAAATTTATCTCCAAAACAGTCTCTTAGGTTATCAAATTTACTACAACCTTTCACTAACTCATCTAACGAGGCTGCCATAAACTGCAGGCTGTCAATAAAACGCAATTTACCTAGCGTAACTGACATGTACTTTTCAAAATTATTTGGGATGCATTTGATGATGTTATCGAGTTTTAGATGAGATTTTATATCAAGATCACCAAAAGCTTCTACTATAATATGGCTATCATATCCTCGAAAATTGTGAAGAATAGCTGGAATAAAATCTGGAGCATGAAATTTTAAATTACACTGATTATGAGCCGCTCCACGGTACTGTCCAGTCAAATGACAATGGTCATGTACTTTTTTGTCATCGTCAAAAGCTTTTTCACAAATATGACAAATTTCTGCTTGCTCGTGATCGGATTCTTGTTGAGGTGTTAATTTTAACATTGGCGTTACTTTTTTCAAACGATAAGTAATATTATCAACTTCGTTAATCAACTGCTTGAGAAGCCAAACAGCTGGATTTTTACCACGATATAATTTGATTGGTTTAGATAATCTAGAATCAGTACAACAAACTACCTTGTACGCTACTGCATAGGAGAAACATGATTTTGAACTTTTCTTGTACTCGATTGATTAGGATTATTTTCTACGCCAAGTACAGGTTGAAGTAAACACTCAAAATCAGCGTATATAATGAAAGGAACTTTTAGTTTGTGATTATGATGGACAAACTGTAACACACTATCTCCCTTAGATGGCATTGTTATTCTTTGCACATCACTACAGTACTGCAAATGCTTTTGTAATGTTTCATTGTTAGTACAACCATGCAAGCAGCGGTAACAAAAGAACTTTTTGTTCCTATTTTTATTGTACTGTTTACCAACTAGTCCGTTAAAGTTTTTAATCCAAACGTAATGATTTTTGTAGTACAGTAAATTTATAGTCGATTGTGAAGCTTTTTCTGAAATATATCTCGGGTATACATCCTCTTTTTCATCTAGTCCGAAAACGTTAATTGAAACATTATTTTGCTTTTCAAATTTTGGTATTTGATTTTCTGCCACAGGAAAGTTAATATCTTTAAAATTTAATCTAGACACGTGACTGATATATTTTTCAACGCGATCAGCGTGTTTTTCTGCTGGAAATAGTGCGGAAAGAACAGCCCATTGGAAACATTTGTTATCTACGTTTTTGATGTTTATACAACATCTTTTACTTTTTATTTTTGGTGGCAGGTCGATGTATGAACTACCTCGTAATGCGTTATATTTCATCGTGTGAAACAATATTTCTTTGATCATTTCAAACTTCCAACCCGAACCTAATTGAGCGAATTCCTCTATTTTTTTCCAGATTTCTTGGTGTATTTCATCAGAGAGTGATAACAGATCAGTCCCAAGCAAAACACGTCTTGATTTTGCGTTCATATAAGGTTCTGCAATTTCCTTGTTAGTTGATTCTTCCGTTATAACTAACTTTGAAAATATAACATGATATTGCACAAATAATCTAATACTTTTGTGTTTTTCAAGCTCACGTTTTACAGTTGTCTGTAGTAGGTGGTAAAGATTTGTTGTAGTAAAATTTACTAAAACAATTTGATTATCAAACTGATAACTATTATCAAAACCTGCAAAAGCAGTCGCTATTTTATTAGGTTCTCCCATAAGAATTCTCTTAGCTATATCACGCAATTTTAACATTATTATACTATAATGTAATATCTAATTGATAATTTTCTCACACTGCGCATGCGCTAAAAATTAATTGAAGATAAAAAAATCTCCTATAATATAATGACAACAAATCTAACAAACACATGTGAGCAAGAAGCATATCAAATTCAACCAAAGTATAACTTTATCTCACACTGCGCATGCGCTAAAAATCAATTAGAGATAAAAAATATTACCTATAATATAATGACAGTAAATCTGACAAGTGCATGTGAGCAAGAAGCATATCAAATTCACCCAAAGTATAACTTATACGCTGGAAATGTATTAGGTTCGGTTATTAACATTAAAACTAGAATACCTGTTGGCAAATTAACGCCAGCGGGTTATACGATTAGTGTAAAGGGAGATAATGCCGAGAGGATTGTAATGTTTAGAAAAGATTTTATTTACACGTTGTTTTGCGATGATATTCCAGCGGGACAGCGTGTATATCACGTGAACGATAAAGTCACTGATGACAACATTGAAAACTTATCCTTACAAGATGAGTTTCAGCCGCATCCGGTCTTTGATTTATAGGAGGCTAACGATTGCGGTATTATTAGAAACAGAAAAACTAAAAAAGTTCTTGGTACTATGAACAATATGGGATATATCAGGGTAACTGTTAGAGGAACATCGACAGATCAAGTTTGTTATACTGGTCATAGGTTTGTT
The DNA here is from genome assembly GCA_016746295.1 of Potamilus streckersoni. Lineage (NCBI taxonomy): Eukaryota > Metazoa > Mollusca > Bivalvia > Unionida > Unionidae > Potamilus > Potamilus streckersoni. Next base: position 2,756,363 of record JAEAOA010001201.1, read on the forward strand.
TACGAGGTATTCAACGGATCTATACCCAATGATCTGGTTATTAATCATATTAATAACGTAAAAACTGATAATCGATTGAGAAATCTGGAGCTAGTGACGCAACAGGAAAATGTGAGAAAAGGACGAGGTGGTGGTATTAATTTTAGATGTCCAGCAAAACCTGTTATTTCAAAAAACCTCGAAATGGATGAGGAGATTAAATTCAAATCGATTTCAGCTGCGGCGAAATATTATAAGATAAATCCCGCAGTCGTAAAATTTGTAGCTGATGGAGTAATAAAATCAACTTTTTCAAGGAAATACGATGTTAGGATTGGTTTTAGATATGATGATCAATAATATTTTGTAATTCGGTTTTAGTCAATCAATGATGAGCAAATGCTATGATATCATCGTGATTAAATTTTAGCGTCGTTACTGCACTTTCATTAATTTTATTTTTTTCTGCTTCTGTTAGTAATATTTTATGAGAATCACCTTGCATTACAATAACATCAACACTATAACCCAACAAACATTTTCTTACCACTTCGGCTAGTTCGTTGTAATTTACTATATTAACTTTTTGGTGATATTTTATCTCATCAGTCATCTTATAATAATAAATTAGATAAAAATGTATTATAATAATGGACTTGATGAAACGACTTGCTGAACTCTACGAAGAAGATACTAGCGACAAAGTCACCAGCGACAAAGTCACCAGCGATAAGGTCACATTTTCCAAAGATTTTATAGACAAATCTATTGGTTATAGTGAAGATGATATTTTGTATAACAATGAATCTGATGATGATGGTGAAATAGTCACTGTTGCTGACAGATCAAATTACAGCAGATCAACAACTAAACGGTATAATGTCAAGCTTCACATTGCAAAAAAATAATGAAATTTAATTTTACCGTTGCCGAACAACAACTGTTTTGGCAGCTAATCAAACCTTTCTTAAATATCAAGATTCCAGGCCGACAGAAAAATATCAAATTCGATTTCATATTCGTTAAAATTTTTAATCTAATGACGATCTCTAACGATCGTAAGCAGTATCTAATATCGTTATGTAAACCAGTAAAATGTAAATCTGTCAAACAAAAGTATGAGTTAATTTATAATAGCATTATATCATAATCTGCTTGGTTGGGATCCAACTGTTAAATTTATCGCTATACCCACGCCATTTGACTAAACTTTTATCCCCTTTTTTTCTAATCACTTTCTCGATAACAAAAACATCCTGCTCAGTTTTCTGTAGTTCTTGTTCATAAAAACTACCTACGATCGGTTCCCCTGCCAGATCTTTTAAAACATACGTTACAGGTACTGTTAAAAGTACCTTATCAATTACAAATACTTCTTCGCTCCAGTTTGGAGTAAATCCTTTTGCAAATACCTTTTTCATCAAAGAAATTCTAACTTTATCACCAACCTTAAATTTATGTCTGCGGTACATGTTTTCATTTGCTAATATCGGATTTTTAACAGCTTTTTTAGGTGTCATTTTGATGGTTCGATGTTTCGTGTTATTATATTCACCTACGATTTGAGAAAGGTCATCGATGTACCTGTTGGTGTTTTTAGCTGTCATATGTTTGTGTAAGTTTTCGTTTAGCGTGCGATTAAATCTCTCGACAACAACGCTTTTACCCTCGTTTCCTGTAACATATTTTTTTATATTATTTTGTTCTAGAAACTGTTCAAACTTTTTGTTAAAAAACTCGGATCCGTGATCAGTCCAGATTTTATTTGGTTTTCTTTCTACACTCGTTATTATTTGTCTTAGCGCATCAGTCATTGAAGTCCCTGTCTTATCCGAAACAGGTACACTGAAAGCATATTTGCTAAAAACATCTATAACATTAAACAAATACCTTTTTGGAGCGCCATCAGCGCCAACATTAAACTGAGCTAGATTAGATACATCCACCAAATCTATTGCCCATATATCATCTACACCATTAGCGACAACTTTACGTCGTGGGAACTTTTTTTTTAGGTCTGTGCAGCTCGACTGCAAGATCATCGTATACTTTTTTTCCAAGTCGAGACTCTCCGAGTCCGAGTTTATATTTTGCTCCAATCATTCCCTGAACAAATTTTCTATCAAAACGTTCTCGTAGATTTGTTGGCTTCATATCACGTAATTCGTCTAACATTACTTTATCACAATCTGATTTTGAGTTTTCATGATCACGATAACAGATATCATGACGCATTGCTATTGCATCCACTTGATTATAAGGCTCTTGTCCTGGCAACGGATTATCGTTTTCATCTAGTTGTTGATCTAGCGGATTGTAAGGTCCTGTATACCGATGACCTGGCAATGTCCAACCGCCTTTTGGTTTTGGCAATTTTCCAATAATTTTATATATATCTATACCTGACCCTATTATTTCTCTGTTGTTACAACATTGACAGTATGCGACAATTTTATTTTGTTCAAGACACAAATCTCTGTCAGAATCACAGTTGCATATCATTCTATATTTTTAATCGTCGACTAAAATAATATTAGGGTAGCCAGATCCTAGCGACGTCGCTGGAGACACTATCGCTGGGGATGTCGCTGGAGATACTATCGCTGGGGACGTTTTCTTTAAAAATGTATTTTTTCTTTTTCCACAGACTACACAAAAACTTTTTAATATTATCCTGTTGTTTTTTGTTTTTTCTGTTGTTTCATTAATATTTTCTGTTTTAGTTCTACACTTGAGACAGTATGTTGACATTATTATACTTGTAAGTTTAGATAAAATTAATTGCGATCTCATCATTAGCGTGAGAAGGTTGCTTGTCAAACTGTAAAATAAATTTTAAAAAATTAACATTTCTGCTCATCTGTTGGATAAACATTATACAATAATATCCACAGGCAGATGTTCCAACAGGTTGGAGTTGATTTGATGAATAATATATCTTTTTAAATTTTTTGTTCATATACTTTTATATTACATCGCTTGGAGGAAGTCCAAACGAGTCAAAATAATTATTATTATAAACTGCTACCCAATGTGTGCCGGATCCGTCATTGAAATCTTGTATATTAATAACACACGAACTTACAGCTGATGGTGATTTTATTGCTGCGAGCTCATCTTTAGAATAAACTCCGTGAAATCCAGGAACCGCTTTTAACTTATCAATGATATCAAAATTACTCAACGGGGTCGACGAGTTCCTGGTAATGTTAGACCACGTCCGATTCCTAAAAGATTTGGCAGCAGACTTTCCGCTAGTCCCGCCAAAAGTGGAGCGAACGGAATAATTCCTCCTTGTTTTGTTTGATTGCATATGCATTTGCACTTTGGTGTTGGTGATTTTGTTTTTGTTGTTTTCTTTTTTTGTTGTTGGTGATTTCTTTTTCTTTTGTGGCATTATAATATATTATTTACATAAAATTTACAATTTTTTTATTCCACTTCCACGAATGATACCATTACCTACGACTGCTTTCTTCGTTGCGCCAGATATTGCTCTAGACGCTGCTGCTAGTCCTAATGTGCCTAAGACTGGTAAAAGTTTAGGTATTATTGTACTAGTTAATACTGATAATGCCGGACCAAGAAAACCACCTTCTTTTGCCATCGCTGTCATTTGTGCAGCACTCAAATTTAAAACAAGTTTTTTTACGATCATACTTTTTTACTTGATTTTTTGTTAGCATTAATTTTGTTAAAACACCATCAGAAATGTTAGGATTGATTTTTAATGATACCTGTTCTCGCTTTGCAATAGCAGCTACTAATTTTTTAACTTGGCCATCAGTCAAATGCACTTCTTTTACAATATACCTTGCCATTTTATATAACAACTGTAGATTAAACTTGAACTGTCATTTTACCTCCAATAGAATCTACCGTGATAAATCTATCACTAATCACTAATGCGTATACGTATAACGGCGCTACTGGAACCGCCCCAAGTGTCCAGGTAATTTCAATATCCGCTGTGCTGTCTACAGCTCGCTCGTTATGTTTACTAACATCAAAATGAAATATAGGATAAAGCGTACGAAATTCCTCTGCTGATATTTGAGTTCCATCTTCAACATCTTGATATTTTTGCATTGCGTCAAGCAGGTACATGTACGGTCGAGAAATATTTTTATTAACATCATCAGCAAAATTGCACTCGATAGCTCGTTCTGGATATTGCTTTGAATTTAATCTAGCGTATATTCGTCTGACATCAGCGTGGTCAAATATTGCATTATTTTGTTGTTGGTTTCCTCGTCGAGCGTGCTGTTGAAAAACGACAAAGATATTTCTCGGCAGTTGTTCGCTTGATGTTGTTGTGACCCTCCATGTGTAGTCAGTAGTATTTGGAACCGCTGTCTGATATATTTTATGCTGCTTAAAGTAAATTCTGTTCGTATGCTTATCAAGCGTACTATTTAATTCTGACATTTTAGTGATTGATGGTGTTATACGTGGCATCCACAAAGCAAGTTTGTTTATAATAAACTGTACATCAACCCCTCCAGATCTAAACAAGCAATCGTTTTGGTCTGCTCGATCTAAAATAAGAGTATGTTTTACTCCACGGAATACTTTATCATGATCGCGACAAAAGCCGAAAATTGTGCTTAGTGGAAGCATCATTGTAATTTGACGTGATCCTGCTGCAAGTTTTCTTCGCCTAGCAAAACCATCGTTATAGCGTGGATTTCTCACGTCAAGTGTGTTAAGAAGTAAATTTAACATCGCAGTACCGTTTGCATCTGCAGCTGGTGGTGTTATATTTAGATTATTAAAAGCTGCTGTAAGAGAAACTCTTGTAGCGTCTGCATTAGCAGCTGCACCTGGTGCGACAATAGCTAGCGCGTCTGCATTAGCAATGAGAAAATTTCTCACAATTACAGCATTTGCATCAGCATCAGCTCCATGTACTATAGCGCCTCTCTTTAAAAATTCTGTTGATTCAGATATACCCCGCCCAGTATCTTTAAACCACATCATGTTAGTTGCAGTAGATCTCGAGTAATCGTCGGAAAACGAGATAATATTGAAAATTGTACTTGCAACTTGTAGATGACTTGAAATATCTTCTATAGTTTGATTGGCCAGTTGATATCTAGCACTTTTGAATAAACACCAGCCGTTATTTATAAGAGCTACTTCTGCTCCAACTGCAATTGCAGCAGGTGGATTGGCTACTGTCATAATCTGACCACGAACTTCTAACATAGCCTTATGTGGCAGTAGAAATACATCTTCGTCTCTGGTGTTAAAGGTTCTAATACCAGTTTTATTTGGTTCGTTAGAATTTTCATCAAGGTACTCAACAAACTCGAATTCTGTCACATCGTTGTCGATGTCATAAGTTTCTGTTAAGTCGAGATAATTTTTAACAGACATTTTATTTTATTAGATTATACAAAATTTTATTGCGGCACTGTTACTTTAGATATTAATTTTTGTATGATCTGCTCGCCCTTTGGTGATAATAATTTTTTTTGTTGTTGTTATCATAGCTTTTTGAGTTTCTTTTGTTGGAGCGATTTCTGAGATAACTTGTTTTATTTCAGATGCAGTCGGTGGATCACTTTTTATTTTATCAGCTATTTTTTGTCCCACCGCAGTCCCAGCGGCAGATGCAGCCCCAGTTGCAAAAGCTTTACCAGCGTCAATAGCAATTGGTGCAACTTTACGTGCTAGTCCTGGAATATTTTCAATGACTTTAGTGAATATATTTCCAAAAAATCCTCCTACTATTTTTCTTCGATAAACTTTTTTCTTTGTTTCATTATATTTGATGTTGTATAATTTTTACTTTTGCTCGCGTAGATGTAAATAATAAGTTACAACTTCATTACTAACATGTAACTGTTTTCCTGATTGATCTGTCAACTGCATCCTTATACTTGATATTTGACCTTCTACGTTTAAAGGATAATATATAATATGTCGTGGAGTTATTTGCATGAGAGAACCTGGCGGGACTTCTGGTGAGAAACTGTAAATCGTTTGACCTTTACTACCTTTTGATGTATAAGAGCCAGAAGCAATAGAGCAATTTACTAATATTGTATTTACTTCTGTTATATTTGCTGCCAGTTCACTGTCATATGTAATAGGCTGATCAAGTGCAGTGTAAGTTTTTTCAGTAAATCCTAACAGTTGTGCAATACTTCTTTCTCTTGGTTCAAGATTGATTGCTATATTTTTCAAAGTTATCCTAGTTCGCAATGTGTTATAATTTGCTGCTAATTCAAAATTATCAGCCACACCGTCAGCTTTTGTTATGAGCTCTTTGATCGTCTTGTTTAGATCTTCAATATTATAAGCTCCTTGCGGAATTTTTATTTTTTTTTGTTGTAGATATTGGAGATGTTGCAATCATAGTAAAATACATTTCATCGTTAACATCATTTTTCACGTTAGGTATAGCATTCCAGCAAGTACAAGAAATTAATCCAATTTCATATTGTTTTGTAGGATCTAGTTGGATAGGTGGAATATAATTTACTGAAAAATTTGCGCTATCTTCTGTAGACTCGCTAGAGTTTAGTAATAATGTTGTTTGCATTCCTTTAATATTATATCATTTTACAAAATTAAGTCGCCGCGATTAAGTCGCGGTGTAAAGTTTCATATTCGTCAGATGTTAATAATTCACTCGATCTTAGATGATCAAGTATGTCAATGATTTCATTATCAAGTTCAACACTAACATTCCCAGCTTCCTTTGATGATATTAATAACATTAATCTACCTATCATTTCAGTAGTTGAAGTAAATACTTTTACACCAGTTCCTGTTTTTTCTTTTCTATATTTTTTTACACGAGATTTATCAGAAGTAAAAAATTTCCTTCTAAAATCCCACCCTTTACCAAAACCTTTTGCTCTACTTTTTTCTGCTACTTTTTTAAACGTGAGAGCAATGACACCGTTTCTCATTCTTTCATAAAGTGGAATCATATTATCAATTTCTGCAACCGTGTTTATTTCATCTTTAGCAGTAACTCCATCATTAAATATTACATCTAATCTATCGAGTAATTCTTGATATTCTACATTAGTCCACTTGTTTATATCATCAATATCTATTATATTTTCTTTGTTTAAAAGATCATCATATTCACTACCTTTTATCTCATCATTTGCTCTTTTTGTAAAATAAAGTCTTTGATCTCCAACTTCCATAAACTTTACAGTAAGCTCACCAACTCTTTGTTGCTCCTCTTTGATATCTTTTATATCTCCTGATAAACTTGTTATAATATTTGTTATTCCTTGCGTTGTTAACTCTGCTAATCTTCGCTCAAGTTCCAGTGGATTGTTTATCAATCGATCTGTTTCAGCTTGTCTAACCGCAGGATCAGCTATATTTGCTGCAAGTGCCTCAATCAGTTTTCTTTTTTCTTCATCAGATCTAGTAACAAGTTTTGCAGCAGCTGCTTCCTGTTGTTCTCTAACAATTCCAACCAAACCTTTTTCCTGTAGTTGTTTAAGTTCTTCTTCTGACAGTGGTTTAGTTTCAGGTTGTTTACCTAATAATGCTTCAGTAACCGGCTTGAAAATTGTAGCTGTTGTTTCTGTAGCAGTTACTTGCCCACGTCGCGCTTCTTGTACTTTTTGCTTAAGTGATGCCTGAGATTGAGCAAGTTTTTTTAGGTCTTCTATGTGTTGTCTGTATCTTGCTCGTTTGTCCATTATTATAATTATAAATTTTATAAAATTGAAACGCTTTACTGTAAGTAAGTGTCAATACAACAGCGAAACATTTTAGTTGGATCATTTGTAAGTTTATCAAACAAGAAAAAGTTAAATTTATCTTTTGTAGCATTACGGTAAAGTTCAATAAACTTATCTTTTGTCACGCCACCGCATTGCTCGCTTGCAATATTTCTAACGTCAACATTATCCAGTCCTGGAAATAAAATAAAACAACCCGTATTTCGCCTAATAAACCTGTCAACATTATAAAATCCTTGAGCGAGATAAATAGAATTACACTGTTTGTTACGTGACAGTGAGAAATATGATCTTATTTTATTCATCTCCATGTTATTTAGCGGAATATCGTCAAAAACTACTATCTTATGTTCATCTGCATCAAGTTGATTAACTGGAATAAGATCTTCTGGCTGCCTAATTATAAAAAAATCTTCACCAGCTTTAAGATCATCACGAAGCTTGTTATTATATTCGCTTAATAACTCATACTTATCTTGCTGTGGATTGATTGTGTAAATATAGACTCTGTCGTAGTTAAAATTATCACCAAGAAGCAAGTTCATAAGCAAATTTGTTTTCCCCGATCCAGTTCGCCCAACAATAAGATAATGACAATCAGGAAGTTCATTGTTATGTTTATGCTTCACTAGTCTCTCTGTATCAAAGTTTAATATCGACGATTTTGCCATTTTATATAATATTAAACTAGTGTTGATAATTTTATCTAGGACAGTAAATAATGAGTTATTATACAAAATTTGGAACATTATTAGGAGATTTATCCACAGGTGACTTATCCAAATATGCAACTCTTGATCGGCTCAAAAATGAAATCAATAATTTACTAAATCTTACCAGCGTAGATCCACATGAAGTCGTCATTTTCCAGGACAAAGAAGGACGAATAAAGACGAGTAACGTAAAACTGTCAGATGTAGTTGTACGAAATCCAAGTGGGAATATTGTTATGACACAAAACAAGATTACAGATCTTGGAAACCCAACTGAGGATGGGGATGCTGTCACTAAAAAATACGTCAATGATTGGGACGCTTCAATTACTAATGAAATCACAGCGCTCAAAACTGATTTTACCAGTCACGTGAACACATTTTTAAGTTTTCGCAGAAACATAAACAAAATTAGAGATGAATTTTTTGGAAATCCATCAAATGTTAGCATTACACTCGCTAATATTAACACAAATCTCAATGATATTAACACAAAACTCAATGATATTATTAGTGGAATTCCTAATATTGTTGAGAAAACAAATATGATTAAAATACCTCACAAACAGATTAAAAATATTGTGTATACTGTTGCATCTGGTCTTACTAGGTGGACACCAAAAAATAATTCTATTAAATATATTGCAGAAGTTACTGGTGTGTATAGATTGTCAGTGCTTAGCAGTGTAAAGTTTAGAATATCAACCAAATATCCATCTCATCTTCTAAATGATGACTCATCTGGAGTATTATCTATAATAATAAACCAAAATTCTGAACAAGAATTTGTACTTGAACCAGTTGATAAAACTTTACAATTAGCGAATTTTCTCTGGTGTTTGGAATTTATAGTTGAACAAAAATCTTTTATTTTGATTACCCAAACATAGGACTATGTGAACTAATATTATAATGAAAAGAAGTATAGTTGATTTCAATCATATTTCAAAAGATATTCCAAAACAAGATGTAGACGCATTAATACAATATTATAAATATTATCATAAAATTCTTTCGTGTGTAAAAAAATGTTACAAATACTACAACAAGATCCTTCGAGTAATATCATATCTACCCTTGTTAATGACCAGTTCTGGTATAATTTCAAGTGGGGTATCATTAAATCCTTTTTTGTTAATCATATCCGCTATTGGTGTTTCACTTACAGCGGCGTGTAAAAAAGTAGAACCAAGACTTTTGATAAAGAAGCACGGTTGTTTAACATCAATTAAAACTTACAAGAAACTACTTGATCAGATCCGGTCTTACCTACGAGGAGTTAAATATAATATGGATGATTTATTACGTGAATTTCGTATTATTGACAATATGTTAACAGATATTCTACCAATGAGGGTTAGCAAGTATAAAAGTAAATACCACAAAAAATATGAGTAACATAAAATTTTATCTAAACATAAGATATAATATAACTAAAATAATATCATTTTCATTCTAATGCTAGTTTAATTTCCGCCTTGTTAACTGAAACGTTCTAATGCACAGTTTAATTTTCATCCTGTTATCTGATAAAAAATTTGTGGTAAAATCTATTTGCCGTCTTTAGAATAATCATATTCCACACATACGCTGTTCTAACAAATTCGTCACTTCTGTTGACAGAGCTTATGGCATTCCAACACCTGTTGTTTTGTCTGGTTACAAAATATCTGTCTACATAGTAGTAGTAAAGGGAAATGAGGGGTTTGGCGGGGGTGGGGGAGGAGGTGTGGGAAGGGGTGGTGGGCCAAAACCCTCATTTCACTCTACTACTTATGTCTTCTGTGCTGTGTATTTTGTGCTACATTATATCTTATATGTTGTGCTTTTAAGAAAGCATCAGAAGGAAAGGACGGAGAAGTAAATGCAGATATATATATATATATATATATATATATATATATATATATATATATATATATATATATATATATATATATTTGGTTGATGCCCCCTCTGCAGGACAAAATGTACATTGAGTAAATTGTCGAATGCTTGAAAAAGCCAAGAGAGTATTGAACATTATTATCACAGAATGTACTTACTAGGAAATGTACTCTTCACTGCAATGAAATGCTGATTGTGATGTTGGTAGAGGCATATGAAGAAGAGTTTATGTAGAAAGAAATTGAACATCGAATTTGCAATGAAAAAATATCAAGAAGGTTAAGTTTAATATAGCCTCATACATCATCATCATCGTCATCATCATCATCATCATCATTATCGTCATTATCATCACCATTATCATCATCATTATCATCATCATTATCATCATCATTATCATCATCATCATTATCATCATCATTATCATCATCATCATTATCATCATCATCATCATCATCATCATCATCATCATTATTATCATCAATCCCTTAACCCAAGATGTCGTTGGGGCACTACAGCTGACTTTACAACCAATTTTCTCCATCTTTCCCTGTTCTCTACTGCCCTTTGGGAATCTCCAAATGCCATGCCTGTTCACTCCTTAATATAGTCTTCCTACCTCTTTTTCTCTGTCTCTTCTTCCGTACCCTCGCACTCTGCCTTGCAAGATTGATTTTGCCAGTCCAGATGATCTTGGGACATGATCGTACCAATTCAGTTTGCGCTTTTTTCCAGTGGTCGAGAGGTCTTCATAGAATCCGTGGCTCGTTGGATCTTGTTGTGGGCTTTTTTGTTGGTTACATGGTCAATGTATGAGATGCCAAATATCTTGCGGTAGCATCTCATTTCGAAGGCTTGAATCCTTTGTAGATCTGTGTGTGCGTCCATGTTTCACAAAAAGATGGATATGACCATCGAACACATCAACCTTATTCTGGAACCAAAAGCAGTGTTAGTATCTTTCCATATTGGTCTCAACCTTGTTATAGCTACTGGCCAATCCTGCAAAGCAGTTCTGGTTTGGAGCCCTCATCTGTGATAGTTAATCTCAAGTACTTGAAGCTTATGATTCTATCCACCTTCTGTCCAGTGACTTTTATTTCTGCACTAATGCTATTGGTGTTGTTTGTAATCAATTGTTTAGCGCTAATCTCCATACCGTATGCTGTGAAGGTTGTGTTGAGGCACTCAACCAAATCAGCTTGTTCTTTTTGATCTCCTGCTAAACGATCAATATCATTTGCGAAGTGAAAGTTGGTGATTGTTCTTCCTCCGATGCTGACAGTGAACTTGTGGTCATGCAAGGCATCCTTCATGATCATTTTCTGAAAAGTGTTGAAGAGTGTAGGTGACCGTATACATCCCTGTCTGACTCCAACTGTTGATAGAAACTAATCGCCTTTGCTGCCATTGATGAAACCAGCACTGTCCATTGTCATAGAGGTTCTCAGCAACCAGCACCAGGTCTAAGCTGATGTTGTAATTCTTTGTAGTTGCCCATAAGGCTGCATATCATAGCCTATCAAAGGCCTTTTTGAAATCTATAATGATATGGTATACATTCTGCTGATGCTGAAGGTATTTCTTGCAAAGGAGTCTGAGATTGAAGATTTGATATATGCTGCTTCTTCCTGCTTGGAAGCCTCCTCGGTCTTCAGCAATAATTTTCTCTGCTTGAGACTTTAGTCTGTTGAAAGTTATCTTCAGAATGACTGTGCTCGGGTGACGGATAAAACTGACGGTTCTGTAGTTTTGGCAAAGCTGTAGGTTGCCTTTCCTGGGGGAACAATGACCAAGGACTGAGTCCATGTGGTGGGCCATTCTCCTGTCTGCCATATCTTGTTGCATATTTTTGTTAGTACTGTGATTATCTCTTCCCCTTCTGCTTGAATGAGCTCTGCTGGTATGTTGTAAATGCCCGCTGACTTTCCTTTTTTGTGACCTAACTGCAATTTTTACTTCTTCACGAAGAATGCGGCTGTCATCAGTTTCGTCTGCCTGAGAGAAATTTAGTAATGCTTGATCTCCTTGTGTATTATGATTGTACAATTCTGAGAAGCATTCTGTCCATCGTTTGAGAATATTCATCCGTGAGGCATTTTTCTTACTTGTCTTGGATGGTGGTAGATTTCCTTTGTTTATCGGTTGTGAGATCTTTTAGCAATTGCTGTCATTCCTACTTTTATCGATTTTGCTGCACTGTCTTTTGCTCCAGGATTCCTTTGCTTTTTCATGCTTTTCTTGATCATGATGTATATCTCTCTGTATTTTCCACGTCCTTCATGATTTATTTTTCCATTTTTCAGTTATCTTCTTCTGCCGCATACTTTAAAGACACCTGTTGTGATCCAATGTTTTTTTTTGTTCGGCGATATTTGTCAATGATTTCGCTAGCTGTCCTAGTCACAGCAGTTTAATAGGGTTGTTATAAACTTAGGTCGGTGTATGGCTGTCCAGGGTTTTCAAAGGAGCACATTTACCATCACGGAATGGTATAAATTTATTTATTTATTAAATACGTGTACTCGGTTTCGTTTTTGTGTACATCCCGAAGTGATTTATGTATATTGTACAATATTTCGAAATAGTGCACTCGATCGGAAAAATTTATTTACATCTAGCGCACTGACGAAGTACAGCTGCATCGTCTGTATATAAATACCTCACTGTAAGACTAAATCTTCACATTACGGAACTTCTAGTCAGTAATCAGTATTCTTAGGGACTTGCACATCTTCAGCTGTAGAGGTATGTAAGTTATTTATTAATTTCTTAGGTATATTATTTCTTATGTATATTGTAAGTTATAGCCATACTCTATGTAACTTCGACTTGCGTGGTATAATGCAAATATTTTCCATTCGTGTTTGTGACTTAGCAAGAACTTTATAGCGATATATAAAGTTGCATTTTACTAAGAAACGTTTAGTTCCATATGATTTTTATCGTGACACGGATAGGTTCACTTCTGAACCTGTTTATTGCTTGGTAATGTGCTGATAATGTAATTTATATAGCTTACCGTATATAACGTTATTATGTGTTATCGTACATGCCCGTGTCACGCATAGTACACGGTTTAGATGTATTTTCAGATAATCGGAGTAGACGAGGTACCAGTTGTAGAGCTAACCATATAAATTTACCATAGCAGCTGTAAAGCTGAACCATAGCAGCCGTAAAGCTGAGTGAAAGTGCTGTTTGTCGAGTAGCCGGTGATCGGGGGTTGTTGGCCGTATGGTTGGGCGCTGATTGCTTGATTGATCAAGGAATTGAATGGTGGTCGGTGACTACGTGAAATGCTGACTGTTTGATTAACTGGTGGGACTAGCTAAGTGTGCTAGTGACTTAGTATGTTTGTGTCACTCCATGCATGTAATCTTTAAGCCGTACGATAATTTTTGGGTTTGTTACACACAGCGTTTTGGGACCGTAAAGATATTTTGTACAATATCTTTCTATTTGTTTTCATCATTTAACTTATTTAGTAAAGAACCTCAGTCGTCACTATTTGAAAGATTACATTTTACTGTTTGAGTAAATTTATCATTTTTACTATTTGAGTAAAACACACCATTCCTTTCCTTGTGTGAAATCACTGTGAATTATTAACCGTTGTCACTTTACTGAAAGATCATTTTTTTGTATTCACATTTATGTTGCATTATTAGGTTCTTGCGGATTGTTTTAATTTTGCCCAGTATTTAGATCTTTTAAGTATTAATCATGATTCTTTTCTCATTCAAGTAATTCATCAATGAACATAGTATTTGCATCACCATCAAATGTGTTCTGTTACAAATCCAAAATCCAACCCGGTTATCTTATTACATTTACCACCTATCATTGTTTGGAAGACTTTTGCGACTTTTGATCCTTAAATTTTTCAAGGTCAACTCTGATTCTTGGTTGATTAGGCTTTTTGACCATTTTCATGTGGAGGCGAAACGTTGTCATTAATAAATCATGGTCACTTCCAATATCTGCTCCTAAAAACGTCGTCTTTTGGCGATATTCGGTCCTGTGCAGAATTGTTTTTCACGTCAATCTGGTTATGATGTTGTCCATCTGGACTGTGCCAAGTCCATCTTCTAGATGCTTTGTGAGGGCTGAATGTGTTGGCTAGCACAAGATTGTTGTAGGCAGCAAACTCCAAGAGCCTAAGTTCTCTTTCATTTGTTTCATTGCAGAAGGCGTCCACGGGTGCTTTACCAGTTTGTCTGTGAATCAACTCCCACCTTTGCATTCCAGTATCCTTGTACAAACAGAGCGTCCTTCTTTGGTGAGTTGTTAATGACATCTTGCAGTTGGGTATACAAATTCTATAGTTCGTTGTCATCATAGTCAGATGCGGGTGCGTAGGCCTGTATGATTGTGATGTTAAAGGGTATTCGTCCCCCCCCCCCGGCGGATCGTAATGAGCCTGCTTGAGACTGGGCAGCAACCCATAAGGATGTTCACAATATGGACAAGAAAACCTCATACAGCTAATATTGACTGAACAATTCAAGAAGTGCATTCACAGAGGTGTCAAGATCTAGCAAAAAGTGGAAACTTTGGAAATTGGTTCTCGCACAGCTGATGATCATTCTTTGATATACTAAATTTGATTTGTCAATAGTTCTTTCTACGTATTGTAAAAGAGAAGAACGCGCCATTTCTGTTTTCTTATAAACTCAAAATAAGCAACAGCATAAAGATATAGCTATCCCAAATTATCTTATTTTAAAAATATGTCAAGATCACGGACTTGTATTGAATGCAGTACATTTGTTAAATCAATCAACCCCAATCGAATTCTACTTTTGGCGACTTATAACCAATTTATGTCAGAAGGTTCTTTAGTACATATCACAGTTAAAATATTAAAAAACAGAGAATCTTTTTCAGAGTAATTTTTAATCCGGTACTTTGCCTTTGTCTGTGAAGTCTTCTTCTTTTGTACATGTTCTTATTCAGGTAGTAGAGTAAGTCTTTGCAAATGCTCCACTCCATAGTCTCATACTGAGTTTCTGAACCCGAGACTGTTGGAGCAGTGGTTACTTTGTCTTTAGAAGATATCATTTATTACTAGAAATCTTCTTAGTATCCGTCAAATTTTACTATAAGAATTACCAGTATAGAATAAAATATCCGGGATATAATCTGCGTTATATAAATGTACAAAAAAGTAAAAATAGATGTCGCTTTGGCTTGTAGACTTTTAGGGAATTATACACAGTTTTCAGTATCCGCAACAAGCCTATACAAGCTGGTTGTATTTATAGTTTTAACCCATGTGGACAAAGCCATGTAGAGGTTTACAAACACAACGTTTTTGTGTTTATTTGTTTCTCTTATATATGTTTTGTATTTGCCTTTGAAAAAGACTCATTAAGAGTCGAAAGCGCTCAGGCTAGTTAGTTACTAGTTTCGCACTGTTCGTCGTCAGTTTATTGCATCTATTTTAATCAATCCCTGACACGTGATCCCTTGGTGGATCCAGTGCGCTTGATAGGGTTGTTATTCGCCATATGATTTATATATATATATATATATATATATATATATATATATATATATATATATATATATATATATATATATATATATATATATATATATTCCTATCATTACAGTAGATATTATATTCAGTCATAAAATATGTCTCACGTTAATTGCAACTTTCCTACATTTGACCTTTTATCTCCTGGAGTATCCCATTGGGAGGTAACCATAACAAGGGTAATTTACCAAGTTTGGTCCATTAACACTTGGCGGTTAATAGTCTCAGGACTAATAACGACAAAATAAATATTATATTATTTTTACTTCATAAGGTTAAATATTTTTGAAAAACATTTTATAAACATTCCATAATAAAAATTTCATTCCCAAAAATTTATTTAATTTTTTTTTTAACAATTTATATTAAAATTGAATTTTCCGATTATTGATATGTTTAGGATCTGGGCCAATCCAGAAATTTGTTAGGGTGGTGTTGTGCCAACTTGCAAGTATATTCTCAGATTTGATAATCTATAACAGAAAAATTACACTAATGAAGCGTGATACACGATTCTAATATTTCAAATTTAAATTCAAATAAGGATAATAAAAAGATAAAAATAAACCACATGTATACACACATACTGCCTAAGGGGCCTCCACAGAGTTTAATACGGCGCTGGATATATGCTGGCTGCACATGACCAAGTTAACGAAAGCAACTGCTTCTAATCCGTGGAAAAATGTTGCAAGATTTTTGAAAGCTGTCTAGTGTGGATGCAGATAATATTTTTTTCAACAACTGATGACCAGTGATTGTGAAGATGAGTGCAAAAAGAAGAAAAACTATACATCATATCGATGAAGAAGTCAACATAATCTGAATTCAGTCCTAAGCAGACAGGAAAGATATGAAGGATTTTTATATTTCTTTTTAGACAATGAACGGGACACAACCATCAGGAAGATCTCCAATATCGAGGGCTGGAAAAAATTTAATAAAAAGGCACTTCAAAGATGGATAGGACACTTCAATAACATTCATAATTAAAAGTCACATATGAGCGACGAGACCACTGATCAACACTTGCTTAATCCCCAAACACTGATTGAAGCTATGAAGGAAATCTACCCGTTGTAAAATGGCAAAGCATCTGTAGCAAATACTATACCTACCGAAGTCTACAAAGCCGAAAGATGGTAAATGGCACAGAAATTGACCAAACTCTTCTAATCAATTGAGACTCAACGAATTATACCCAGAAGTACAAAGATGCACCCATCTTCCACTTGTACAAGCGGAAAGACAGCATACATTATTGCGACAATCATCGAGACAACTCCTTGCTGTCTATAGCTGACAAAATATTTCAACACTTCCGTGATGGCTTGATTGCTCGAGTTTTAGTTTGCGGTGAGGCATCTGTATCATTTACATTCACCAATGGAGTCAAGCAAGGCTGTGTTTTAGCCATAACCCTCTTCAGTATTATGCTCTCTGACATACTGACTGATGCTTTTCGTGACTATAAACATGGGATCGACGTCAGATACAGGACTTAATACAAGCTCTTCAGTCTGAGAATACTACAGACGAACAAAAAGAAAAAAAAAACTCCACAGGAAGTGAGTGTTCGTGATCTCTTATTTGTTGATAGCAGTTCCAGATTGCCAAGTCTGAGTATGACTCGGATCAAAGTATGAACTATTTCTCTTCAGCTTGTGACGATTCGGCCGCACAATCAGTGTCAAGAAGACGGAGGTAATACATCAACCTGCATCAGGAAATTCTGACGCAGAGCCTGCCATCACAATAAATGTCAAACTCTTGTTGCAGTGGAAAAATTCACTGACACGCGCAGTCCATATCCATGATGAAACCAATGCCATAATTGTTAAAGCAAGCGTGGCTGTTAGCATGCTACCTGCAAATGTGTGAGAACCCAGAAGTATCATTTTACAAACAGAACTTAAGATCTGTAAAAGGCATTCTGTTTCGGACTAAGATGTATGTTTGAGAAATTTCAAATGCCAATTTAAAAAGCTGAAACATTTCCACATGGGCTACTGAGGAAACTGATAAGACGGCAGGACAGGGTTTCAGACTCTGGGCGCCCACGTAAGCAGGATTTCAAAATATTTATACTCATCTGACGAAATCACATTCCACACGGGCATATGACGTCACCAGGATGACAGAAGAGCGACAACCAAAGAATATCTTATAAAGCCAATGGAGTTACTATAATGCTCACAAGTTTTGGTGAAGCCATATAAGATGTTGTTTGTGCCGTGCAAAAATTACTAGAGGATACACTGCAGGAGATCTAAGCGGCTGACAGTGATCTCTAGATCCGAGCGATGTCACAAAAATCAGCATGCTTGTATTTCCGGTTGATTTCGGTGTCTTCCAATGTGCTATAGGCGGTGATGTTTCAGTCCAACGTATATCACGGCAAGAACAACGTCAAAAGCGGGCAAACAATACGGCCGACTGCCAGAACGGTGATAAAAAGGGTGGAAAATGCAAGATAAATACATAAAAAAAACTTGTTTTTACTCCATGATATGCGCTTGCGCGAGTGCCTCAAGCTATACGTTCGGAACACATCTAATAATTTCTTGCATCTATTCATTTGCGTTTTGGTTGCTGTAAATTTAGTTACCCTAATGTTTCTTCTGCTGTTCTTAATCATCGCCCATTCTTGGGGGAATTGGGGAATTCCAAAATAATTCTAAATACAATGTTTTATGAAAGTCCGAAAGAATAAAGATTTAAGTATACATTTCAAAACCGGAAATATACAGGACCTCCAAGAATCGTGACTTTGTCAAGATGAGTTAATTCTGAACTCCTTTGAATAATGCACAAGAGTTCCAGAATAATAGTATAGTCCAAAGAATGAGCACTTTCTATTTCCAATGAACAGTACAAACAAATATTTTCCTCTCGAATAATATTTAAGTACAACGTAAAACTCGTCAGGAACGCAAGAAATGATGATGAATCCAAGGTAGGAATTAATCCGATTATGCAGTTATATCCTTATATTAGCCATCTATTGCGACTATATTTCAGAATATAGCACGCGTAACGGTCCGTACTACTCATTTTGCCTCGAACTTGCCTATTCATGTGACCTAACCCAACCAATAGGAAATTACTGAATTATTCTAGAATCGTCGAAACCACACCAGTCAGTGAAAAATAAAGCCAAAAATGTCATTATGTCTTATTATTAAGAATATTAGTAGTAATTGTCAACACAAACGTAACCATCTATTTATAGATCCTATGTAATTTTACGCTTTTCACAGACTCAGGGTACGCAAGCAAAAATCTAACTTGAACTATTCGGTACCATTTACAGCCATAGAAAATAAAAAAAAAACTTAAATAAAATCATGTACCAGTAATTAATTGTTTGTTTGTTTGTTTGTTTGTTTGTGTGTGTGTGTGTGTGTGTGTGTGTGTGTGTGTGTTACGATGTGGATATTCTGAAAATTGAGTGAAGGATGATGAAAACTAAAAGAAAATTTAATCAATCAATATAAATGACAATCTTGCAGCTATTCCGATGTATAATAACAAAAAATACCAGCGATATATCGTATGATTAAACTTTTGTATTTCAATTTTAATATCAACTTGGCCGTAGAGAGCGAACACGGACCTGGGTAAGACACACCAGGGCCTCTCCTAGCTCTTGTTCAGACTAAATTTTTCTTTTATAAAATTAAAAAGTGTTTTTCATCCCGGTTCCCGTTACGGGCCTGAGTCCTCGGGTGATATCCCCAGTTGCACCCCCTCATTAAAGGTTCACCATCTGAAGGTAAAACACTCGTAGTGAAAACTGTAGGGGAAAATACAGTGTAAAACACTCGTAGTGAAAACTGTAGGGGAAAATACAATGTAAAACACTCGTAGTGAAAACTGTAGGGGGAGATACAATGTAAAACTCTCGTAGTGAAAACTGTAGGGGAAAATACAGTGTAAAACACTCGTAGTGAAAACTGTAGGGGAAAATACAATGTAAAACACTAGTAGTGAAAACTGTAGGGGAAAATACAGTGTAAAACACTCGTAGTGAAAACTGTAGGGGAAAATACAGTGTAAAACACTCGTAGTGAAAACTGTAGGGGAAAATACAATGTAAAACACTAGTAGTGAAAACTGCAGGCGAAATATATCAGGCCTTTGAGATTGAAATGTTTACTGAATTAGTTATCTTTCCTTGCGAGGCATAAGTGATTCAAATCTAATCATTTAATATTGTCTATGAAGCCAAACCTATGCATTCGCCTAGAATCAAAACCAATGTAAATTTGGAACATCCCATGATTTTCTTTTAAATTGTTTCATTCTGTAAACAAAAATGTAACATAATTGTTTGGCCTTAACTGAAACAAGACGAAAATATTGCTTTTACAAAAATTACTTGTAACCCGTCTTTAAAAAGTTTAAAAATAACAAATATGTGAAGTTTTGTTAAGTTATATATATATATATATATATATATATATATATATATATATATATATATATAAAAGAGAGAAAAGAAAACAAATGTTAACGAAGTTCTTGTTAGTCTGCGTACATACGAGGGAGGGGGGGGTCTTGGCCCATATGAGGTCGATGTATATACTTAGATAATTACAATGTTTACTACACTTCTCAGTTTGTGTCTCAGTGTATATGAAAGTCTATGCACTTACGAACATAATGCTACAGATGTGCCAATGTTTATTGATGCCAGTCTCACACTGAGGGGGGCGCAAGCAGGAATCTACACTCCATAAACAAGAGGTGAAACAGAAAATGCAACTGCAATTATTCCTTTTTTCGTGGAATTTCAGCAAACTGAATCTTTTTTTTTTATAAAATGAAAAACACTTTGCAAGACATGCATGTCTATCTCGTATTTTCCTTTCCAACTGTAAAATTACCAATCTTCTCTCTTTTTTTTTTTCTTCTTTTTTTGTACATACCCTTAAGCACCCCCATCAGGATGAAACAACTGTAAGACAATACAGTAATCATCTTCAGAATCCATATTTTGCACTGGAATAGAAAAGCAGTAAGACTCTCTCTCTCTCTCTCTCTCTCTCTCTCTCTCTCTCTCTCTCTCTCTCTCTCTCTCTCTCTCTCTCTCTCTCACACACACACACACACACGTGCGCGCGCGCTCGCGACGCACGAACACGCATCAGAATGCACATATGCACTTAAACACCAGCTTTATATATTCTGAGTTGTTTACTTATGACATGAAAGCATCAAGTCCTCAGATAAAAATTGTCTACATAAAATATGCAACTAGCAAGTTACTATCAATTGTTCAGAATTAGGCAACTTATTTCCGATAGACACAAATTCGAAGATTCTATTTTCTGAACTGCTTTGCTTCACATTGAACATCATGACGTCGGGAGGAGACAGAATCAATCGTAACAGTGTCGGCGTTTGCTGTTTTAACACAAATGGTGTGCGGTTGTATTGATGTACATTCCTACAACTACTTCCGAGGTGATTTCAACACTTGATGGAATGGCCAATCATTGTTCAATACGTCACATATTGTTTGACCTCTTCGAGTTGGGGGATGTAAGAAATAGTCTCAATGCGTTTTGGGTTTTTTGGTGGGTTTATTGGGGGGGGGACTCGTGGGAAATGGCGATTAAAATACCGACAACTGATATTTATATTGGGGATGGGAGGCATGTGTTACTTTCCATCCAGGATAGATTTCTCTTTTACCACAAAGATACTTTTCAGCTGATAGTATAGATGTGATTAGTTCGGTGTACAGGTTTACCGCTGTCATTTTGTCGGTGATAGGTATCAGAGTACTGTTTCACTGTACCGATAGGTGGATTTTAGTCAGTACGAAGTAGACTGAAATTACCGAAGAACATTGATACAACTTTAACGATATTAAAAGCGTGCTTTCATTATTCGTTACAAAATTGTTAAAATTATTCCTTTTTACACATTTGTTTTATATTAATATTGAATATTACAAATATATAATTATATGTATGATCTTTTATTGATATGTATGACGCATGTCACGTATACCTGCGCTGTGGCCAAATAGAATATCGTTAAACAAAACATATTCGGGCCAAATCCAACATCCCAAAAATTTCGGACTCCCCTTCCCCGTCAAACACTCACTGTCTTTTAGTTACATCTTATGTATCGCGGTAAGTTCCGAAATACCGAGGTACACAACATTTTCGTCATACCCAATATTACTCATATTGCCTCGGTGACTTAATAACCACATGTAGATATTTCTGTCAAAAGCATGTGTTGGACACATATTGGGAAATTTTATTATTTGTCCATCTTTGCCTTTATTTTTATTATTCATTCTATTCACGGTTTCTTTTTGTGTTTGTTTGTTGTGACTAGTAACATTGCATGAAACAGTTTGTGTTTATGTGGCTGGAATGGACAGAATCCAGGCTTTGTAATTTTCAAACATTGTGTTTAATGTCATTGCTGTTATTTAAGTCTCTTGTTCCTCCTAAAAAAAAAACCAACCCCTCCACCAAGCCCCCCCCCCCAACAAACAAAAACAACAAACAAATAAAAACAATCAAACCTCCTCGCCGCAGGCGAGGTCTTCCAGATGCAGGTCACAACTCGTGATAACATTCGTTCATTTGTAACATTCTTTATGATTGGATGTTGGAAACTTTGTTCATTTGTAACATTCTTTGTGATTGGATGTTGGAAACTTTGTGAAGCGAAAATGAGTATAATTTTGGACTAGATAAACAAAATAAATAAAATACACAAAAAAATAAATAAATAAAAAACTTCCACCTCATCATTTTTGGCAAGGATTATGCTTGCAGAGATGTAGTATTTTTTTTTATAAAGATTCAGCTTTTGGCTTTTACAAATTATCAGCCATTTCAAAATATAAGGGAATGCTTTAGGTTATTTTAAAAACTTCTTAGGTTTTTGCCATTGTTGTTTTTTTTTTTCAATTTTACATTTTACTACTTGAGATTTTTTTTGCAAAGAAATTTGCAAAATGAACTCAACATGATTTCAAGATACAAAAGAATGGTAGGGGAAGCAATCTTTCAGTGCTACTTCAAATAGTGAAAAATATTTTATATTTAATTGGATAAATAAAACAAAGAATTTCAACATATATCTTGTGTTAAGACAAGTTAAAATGAAAATCAAAACCGAGTTTTACAGAAATAGCAGCTATTTATACACCTTGTAAAATATCATATGACAAGAAAAGATAGCATAATACATCCAAACACCCAACCTCACCCTCCAAAAAACAACAGAAAAAGAGTAAAAGAAAGTGTACGAAAAGACGTCAATGGGAAAAGAGAGGACATTATAAGACGTAACTAAGATAAAGACAACTAAATTGATGAAAACTGCAAGATATCACACATCAAATAAGATGACTTTGAAAATATTCGGTGTACCGTCTATTGATTTTGTCGATAATGCTTGCACGTCACTAAGTCTAAAGACGCGGCCGATACAGATTTAGACGCTGACCATGTCATTTTCCCATGTGCCGCTTGTGATCTTTCCGACTCTGGACGAAAATGTTTTCACTGGTCAAACATTAACTGTGAAAACGGGTCAGAAAATTAGAAAGGACCTTTGAGGAACCAGAAGAATGCGATAATAAGTTGGAATCATTCAGACTGACAGGCGATATTATTGATAAAATTGTTTCTGTACTGTCTATAAACATGTTGGATACGGAAGGCCGTGTGCCAAAGGCACAACTTGTGTAGGCAGTTAGTATTTTATTATCGACTTTATATCACCGTTGGCAGCTACTCTTAAAACTTGATTTGCCACATTAATTATCGATAAAAGCAATACTCATAAAAACAAAGCAACCTGTATATATCTGTTTATTATGCTTTTTTAAAAGTATTTTTTTATCTTTCTTCCATATTCTTTCTTCTGCTTCGCATATCCTCCGTGGGTTCCGTTTTAAATCGATGCTTGAATGTAATGAAAGATTTACTTAATGCTGGTAGAGATAATCCCAGTATAATAGTGTAGGGAAATAATTCCTCCCCGCTGTTGTTGGATAATCGTCTTTCAACAAACTGTCTAATTTTTCATTTGGAAGAGATGTTCTAATTAACTATGTCACCTTATAGATTAAAACGCCTGGCGATGGCTTGAAAATATTACCAGCACTAGAGTTGGCAAAGATTTCATATACCTTGATTTGTTTAATATCCATTTTCGCTAGCTTGTCAGATAATCGCTCCTATTTATCTCTTTGCTTGTTCCATCTGCATTAGTTATGTTTAGTTTTTCTTCAAACTGTTCAAATTATGTTGATCAATTGATCAGACTTTGTTAGCGTTTCCTAATCGTACATTGCACGTATAAGGAATGCACAATTTGCTACTTATTTTTATCCAAATATCCGAGTTATTCGCTTTTGGAGTTGCCTTTATGCTATTAAAATAATGGAAATAAAATGGTATTTGCTAATGTTTATAACTTATTGTGCTGCAGGAATAAATTGCAGAAAATGA
The DNA here is from genome assembly GCA_016746295.1 of Potamilus streckersoni. Classification (NCBI taxonomy): domain Eukaryota; kingdom Metazoa; phylum Mollusca; class Bivalvia; order Unionida; family Unionidae; genus Potamilus; species Potamilus streckersoni. The sequence goes on from JAEAOA010001201.1 coordinate 2,780,703, forward strand.
ATGGAAACAAAGCGATTTGAAAAATCTTTTACATGGTATATAAGTAACTTCTGTTTAACTTGTCCTCTATATATATATATATATATATATATATATATATATATATATATATATATATATATATATATATATATATATATATATATATGGACAAGTTAAACATAAGTTACTTGAAACGAAATTGTAAATGTTCATCGTTTTTTATTTGGATTAAATACATGTATGCGAGTTTCGTTTTCTCTGTACAGTCTTATCTGAGGGTGGTTTATGTATATCGTTTAATATTTCGAAATAGTGAGTTCTGTTCATTCTATGCTGCACGAGCAATGTGCTTACGATGGGAAAACCTAAAGCGCATGTATGGCTACATGGCCTGTGCATCATGGTAGTTAAAACATTACATTACAAAGGGTCTTGTCAGTGAGCAGTCCACTTTATGACGCGCGATCTCCAGCTGCAGAGCTGACGGATTAATCATTGATGACTGATTGGTGATTGAATCAATGGTGACTGGTGAATACTTAGGGTAGTGCTGAAGGAGTAAAGGAGGGACTGTTATAGTTACTCTGTATCTCCGTATAATTCACCGTATCGTAGGTGTTGTTTAGCTGTGGAGCTAATTTGGGTTGTATTATACACAGTGTGCTGCTGTCGGTGGGTGACGTTGGCCCGGAAGAAGATCAATGTCATCATGCGTTGAAGATCCAAGAATTCTGGACCAACGGGTCTGCAGAGAATATTCTGTGGATCTTTAGGCAGACCAGGAGGGGCAGACAGTTCGTCGTGGTTGCTCCTCAACCGTTTAATAGAGTGTTTGGGCTGAGAAGACGTTTCGGATTTGTGTTCGACTTCGCAAGGTATATGTCCCAATGTTATATATATATATATATATATATATATATATATATATATATATATATATATATATATATATATATATATATATATATATATATATATATATATATATATATATATATATAATTTCACTATTTGAGTGAAAACTCATTAATCATATTTCACTGTGTTACGACCCTGTAGTTTAAGTGTTTGTGTTAATGAATCAATTCTGTATAAATCTTTTTATTTCGTTTTATTTCATTAAATGTAATTATTAGTATGATTATAAAAACATCAGTTTAATATGTTGTTAAAAACATCGTGTTTATTTGAGTCGTAAATGTGACTCATGTGAGCACGTGATGTGTATGATGGCAAATTCATTACAAGTAAACATTCAGGAATAGCAATGAAAACTATTGGCTGATACTTGGTCAGGCGTTTCTAATGTTTAGAAATATTGCGAAATTGAATGCGTCCTCCGTGCGCTTGCAATTCAAATAACATAGCTTCGTTTATATGCTAAGGTTTTAGTAAGAGTCGACAGTCGTACAGTCAGAGTCGGAGTTTATTGTAACATCTTAAGAGTTATACAACTTCTATTACCTTAGAAAAAAGTATTTTTGTGCTAGAAGTTGTCTGTTCATATGTCTACGTAGAACATGTATTTTGTTAGAGGAGCTAATTTTACTTCGTTTTTTTCTGAATAATTGTTTTCCTGGAGAACATTACTGGTTTAGACAATGACATTTTCCGAAAAAATTCTAAATTGGAACGAAACAATACAAACTGCTTTATTGTGTAAATTCTAGATTTTTCTAGTTTTTTGAGTGAAAACTAATCATATTGCACTATTGGAGTGAAAACTCATCATATTTCACTGAGTGAAAATGTTTCATATTTAATTATTTTAATTTGTTTTTCGTGTGGAGATCGTCAATATTTACGTATTATCATTTTTTCCATTGTTTGCGTAAAATCACTTTAAAAAGTTAATCATTGTATCTTTTTACTATTTAAGTTTTTCTTGAATATCAGCTCCCATTTAATTAAAATCTCAATATTTTATGGTTCTTGCATACTTTGTTAAATATCCATTATTTGGATTTTGTTGGTGCACGAATCAGTCTTTTACACTGAATCATTTTCAATAAACTTTGTATTTTGTCACCATCAAAAGTGTTCTGTTGTAACCCAACCCCAACCCAGTTTTCTTGTTACATTACTGATCTGATATATGTACATGTTCAAAAAGAATTTTTTGATGCGAAAGATAAATGGACAAGTTATAACAGAAATTATTGATGTGATACATAGATGGACAAGTTGAACAGAAATTATTGATCTAATACATAGATGGACAAATTAAACAGAAGTTATTGATGTGATACATAGATGGACGAGTTAAACAGAAGTTATCGATGTGATAGATAGATGGACGAGTTAAATATAAGTTATTGATGTGATAGATAGATGGACAAGTTAAACAGAAGTTATTGATGTGATAGATGGACAAGTTAAACAGAAGTTATCAATGTGATAGATAGATGGACAAGTTAAACATAAGTTATTGATATGATACAAATACATGTTTAAACTGGCTAATGATACTGCACATCTGTGGAAACAATTTTAGCCAAACTTAACCAGAAATCGCTGAATACATAGTGAAAATTTCGACAGAAAAACGCCCGGAAAACGTTCACTACAAATTATTGAAGTGTTCATGGATCGGAGAAAAGGAATATTTGGAACGATCAATAATTTAATACGTAAGTAATAAAACATTTTAGAATAGATAGTAGATAATTGTTGGTCATTCCCTTTCTCGCCCTCTTTATATTTGTTGGTGCAAATACTCGTGGGGAACGTAAGTACTTTATAATATGTTACACTATTTCATATTTTATATTTTTAATATTTCAGAAATTCACGAATGCAATATTATTGAAACCATCTTATCACTGTAGATGTCAAGTAATACCCATCAGATAACTCTGCTGGAAGGACTCAGATCTCTTTACAGAGACGGAACTCTGACGGACGTTGTACTTGTATCTGGAGACTCCAAAATCTCTTGCCACAGAGTAGTTTTGGCCGCAAGCAGTCCTTACTTTAGGTAAGTTAGCACAAGTCTTTAGAAATAAACAATGAATACAAGTATGAGTTGGGTTTTCGAAAGATAAAGCACAGCATATAAAGGAATGTGTGGTTACGTTTGCAAAACACACAAGTTCAGGTCACGTGCACAAGGAGCTTACTTAAAAGAACTTTTGAAAGAGAAGTGCGCCATAAATAGCCACCTCCCCACCCCCACCCACTACCACCCTACCCCACCCCAATGCAGAAAACTCCAAATAAGAGTACACAGTGACATACCACAGTAATCTTTATTTTGTATCAGTAAGTCCAAGGCAATAAACCCAAAAGAGCAGTATATACACGTATAGCATCTTGATGGAACTCCTGCTTTGTTCGTTCAAGGTGAATACGAAGGCATGCTTCACAAGGGAATGGCATGATTTTGCCAAATATTGTTTATCTGTGTACAAGTCACGTGTCACGTTTAGCACTCACAATCAGTACAAAATATCTACCTTTACCATATGACAGGACACAATTATGAATAGTACGGAGTACTGCTTGGACTACGATTATTGTAGGTGAGTAGTACGGAGTACCTGGACTACGATTATTTGTAGGTGAGTAGTACGGAGTATTTGGACTACGATTATTTTAGGTGAGTAGTACGGAGTATTTGGACTACGATTATTATAGGTGAGTAGTACGGAGTACTTGGACTACGATTATTATAGGTGAGCAGTACGGAGTACTTGGACTACGATTATTCTAGGTGAGTAGTACGGAGTATTTGGACTACGATTGTTCATGGTGAGTAGTACGGAGTATTTGGACTACGATTGTTCTAGGTGAGTAGTACGGAGTACTTGGACTATGATTATTCTAAGTGAGTAGTACTGAGTACTTGGACTACGATTATTCTAGGTGAGTAGTACGGAGTAATTAGACAACGATTATTCTAGGTGAGTAGTACGAAGTATTTGGACTACGATTATTATAGGTGAGTAGTACGGAGTACTTGGACTACGATTATATAGGCGAGTAGTACGGAGTACTTGGACTACGATTATTCTAGGTGAGTAGTACGAAGTATTTGGACTACGATTGTTCATGGTGAGTAGTACGGAGTATTTGGACTACGATTGTTCATGGTGAGTAGTACGGAGTATTTGGACTACGATTGTTCATGGTGAGTAGTACTGAGTATTTGGACTACGATTGTTCTAGGTGAGTAGTACGGAGTACTTGGACTATGATAATTCTAAGTGAGTAGTACTGAGTACTTGTACTACGATTATTCTAGGTGAGTAGTACGGAGTAATTAGACAACGATTATTCTAGGTGAGTAGTACGGAGTACTTGGACCACTGATTTCTAATCGATAGATCTAGCTGGATTCCTGAACATAAGTATTAGCGATGCCTTCATGTGGCAATACATGTTTGTATCTATGCTTTATACGAAGTACATTATGCTTTGTGTATAGTACATTATGCCTGGTGTGTAGTATATTATGATTTTTGTGTTGTACATTTGCAGTATGCGCTGTGTGTAGTATATTATGCCTAGTGTGTAGTACATTTACAGAATGCTTTGTGTGTAGTATATTATGATTTTTGTGTAGTACATTTGCAGTATGCGCTGTGTGTAGTATATTATGATTTTTGTGTAGTACATTTACAGAATGCTTTGTGTGTAGTATATTATGATTTTTGTGTAGTACATTTACATTATGATTTGTGTGAAGTATTTTTTTATTGTGATTTATGTGTAGTTCATTTGCATCATACTTTGTGTGTAGTACATTGATATTATGCTTCGTGTGAAGTACATTTACATTATGGTTTGTGTGTAGTACATTTTCATTATGCTCTGTGTGTAGTACATTTTCATTATGCTTTGTGTGTAGTACATTTACATTATGCTTTGTGTGTAGTACATTTACATTATGCTTTGTGTGTAGTACATTTACATTATGCTTTGTGTGTAGTACATTTACATTATGGTTTGTGTGTAGTACATTTTCATTATGCTCTGTGTGTAGTACATTTTCATTATGCTTTGTGTGTAGTACATTTACATTATGCTTTGTGTGTAGTACATTTACATTATGGTTTGTGTGTAGTACATTTTCATTATGGTTTGTGTGTAGTACATTTTCATTATGCTCTGTGTGTAGTACATTTTCATTATGCTTTGTGTGTAGTACATTTACATTATGCTTTGTGTGTAGTACATTTACATTATGATTTTCCTAAAATACGCTAATTATACCAAGTACACACATTATTCGTTCACCGGGAAATCATATCACCCATTAAAACGATTTCGTGTCATCATCTAAAAATATAAATGTCTTGTAGTTGCTTTTTTCCGGTCGATTTGCATTCGTCAACATGTGGTTGTTTAGCATTAATCACTCTCTAGTCGGGTAACAATTGTCCATTTCCCGTCGACTTACAGTCTCCCACCTATGGTCGTCCAGGACTCCTCCATCATTGGTAAATCTGTAATGTCTCATTTGTAATCGTTAAGCAGTCGTCTATCTGTGTCGACTTGCAGTCTCTCAGATGTATTTCGTTGGAATGCACATATTTTGCTTGGTTGGTTAGCAGTTGGCTATCTGCAGTCGGCGTGCAATATAACATTTCTGGTTGGTTAGCAGTTGGCTAACTGCAGTCGGCGTGCAATATAACATTTCTGGTTGGTTAGCAGTTGGCTATCTGCAGTCGGCGTGCAATATAACATTTCTGGTTGGTTAGCAGTTGCTCATCGACAGTGGCCAATCTGTGAGTGGTTGGTAAACGCCTGTTTGTGTTTGGTTAGCAGTCGTCAATTTATATTCGTTTACATATATTTATACATGACCATTCGAGACGTGCTCGATGAAGGTTCACTGATATGATGTATTTGGCTCTAAGGACCTAAAAAAGAGACTGTTGAACAAAAGAGAGCTCTACATGGAGGTTATCTTTCGAGCAAACAACGAGAATTTTGCTTGACATAGGCTTACTCTGCTAAAAGACGATGTAACTCTGACAACGTTTAGATCTGAAGCAAGTAGAGAGCACGTCAATACGTTTACCACTAAGCGGTAGATGATGATTTATATTAAAAATCAGTAATAGGAAGCTGGTAAATCTGGCCTAAAGATTACAAGCCCCTTCCAGCAACCCCCGGTCAGATACGGACTGAATTCAAAATGCCGACGTCTGATGGGCTAGCGTCAAATTTCCCGTGTTCCTTAAGCTGAGTCCGAGTTTAGAGTTTAAGAATGTTGTATAATAGTGTAGCCTTGTGGTCAAATTTCAAATTAAAATTGTTCATGTAAAGCTGATCAACAGATGCTGTGGAGTACGCAGTGATATAACAAAAACTCGATATTAATACGTCGACAGTAGAAAAATACTGAGCAGTTATGAGTTAGGTCGAATATTAAATTAACACTGTTAGGTTTCGGTGCAATATTATATTAATTAAATTAATGGCTCGATTTAAAATCACCAACATTGCTAGGTATTTACCTACTCATAACTGTCTTGACCAGTCATAATTACTGGCAGTTCTTTTCACAAGTTAAACAAAAATATTACCAGATGAGTCAAGATACCAATTAAAGAAAGATATCATATCGATGGGAAGACAAATCAAACGTCTTGTTTATCATGTTATTATGAGTTTGCTCCCTTGATTAGCAGCTGTACATTGTATAAATTTACTTCAGTGTCCGAATGATCTATGCCTAATTTACATATATATGAAAGTGGACGTTTGGAAATACTGACTATTTTAATGATGGTAGCCGCCCACTAATGTAGTTGATGCAAATTCTCTGGACTTACTAATGGTTTGATGGTAATTCTTGATCACCGTTTTCATCTTGTCTTCCAAGGTCACAGAGCCGTAATATAATCGGCAAAGGCAATCACCTGATGACATCCTTGACCTTGATTCGAATTCTATGCAAAAAAAGTAAAGGTTAAATGTTAAACGTACAATGGTTAACGATTCTTTTTTGACAACTCTACAACATAATGTTTAAATATACTGAAATATTTCCAGTTAAACACCGATATATAAAAAAAATAGAAAAAAAAATATCTATATTAATAGGTCTTCCAACCTGCAGAGAATTCATACGTACAAATAAACCGAATTTGAACAGAATTGACACTAAAGGACATGGATATTCACTTTGTAAATCTTTGAAAGTGTATATAATTTTACGACGGCAGTAAAACGCATAATTTGTATGACTTTTTAAATGCATTGAACCATATTTACAGAACGTCCTCATTCAAATAATTCGACAATTTTTGAATGATAACTTACACCTACTTGATGGCTTTGTTGGATACCCTGCATACAACGTTACATTAGCTACACAGATTTGTTATAAATTGAAAATATGTTCATTGGGCCTTGATCCAATATGTTTTATATCTGAAGAAGTTTTAAAAAATATTGATCGCCAGAATGCAAGTTGTCATAAAACACAGTACAGACTTTTTAAGAAAATAAACGATGCAAAAATTTGCTACAAAATTACATAAATGAATTTAAAAAAAATAATAAAATATACACGGATATAACAGTTTCATAAATTATTGCGTGACAAATGGGTAGGCGATGAAATTATGCCATGTTTAAATTCTCTCGACGCAGATCTTAATCTGTTTGTCCGTTTTTTAGTTGTGCACGGTTTGCTGCCAGATAAAATTGTCAGAGTTGCAAAATATATATCATTGTGTATTTTCTAAATGTCTTTTTCCGCCTTGTGTTAAACTTTTAATGTTTTGGGAAGAAAAAAACGTGATGGGTTTTTTCATTTGTCATACTACCAATGCTATTTAAGTATGTAATATATTGCTAGGAGGAGAAGCAAATCGTGGCTGGATCGGGGGTGAATTTTCCGGCCACCTCCTCCGGCTAAAAAAAATACAAACAAAACAAAGTACACAAACACAAACAAACGTAAAATCGCATGTCACTTATTATTTGACCATCGTTCTATTATTGCGTACGTTTATTGGTCATTAAGCACGCACTGAGTAAATAGACACATATACGTTTGCTTTGTTGCCCTTTCGAGGAAAGTCGGTGCCTTTTTTAAATTATGGACACCCCCACCCCCGCCAACACTTGACCTTATCAGACCCTTCAAATGCAATATGCAACCGCAATTTTGTCAAAATACCTGTAGATGGCGCATAGTTCTGTATGCAGATTATACAGTAAAGCCATTTACGGACATGTATATACAGACAAATGAAATTGTAGAAAGTGCAGTGTGAATAAAGAATGGGTATAAATCTTGACTGTAGCCATCATAAAATTGCACTCTTTAATAAAGTAAAGTTTATTTAGTCATTAAATTCTATCTAGGCATGCATCTTAATTAACTTTTAGTTTTAAGTCTATCTAGGCATGCATCTTAATTAACTTTTAGTTTTAATTCAAGTTTTAATACGCATTTTAATAGAGTTGTATCTCTTCCATTTGTTGGTATAAATGCATCGAGTTTAAAAGTATTCATTTTTTTATTTAACTAGAAATGTTGAAATATTTTTAATTAGTATATTTTATAGATACAAACAACTAGTTTAACGTCTGAAACCACTCTGACCTTTGTCATTTTAACATCCAAAACAGGCAAGGTAAAAACTTCTTACGTGTTAGAAGGATCTAAGTAATCACGGATTTGTTCTTAGTACATGCCATTTAATCGTACACAGGTACGCAGAGAGCCATCACTGGCGCTAGGGTAAGACACACTCGAGCCTCTCCTAGTTCCTCTCCAAATAATTTTTTTTCTTTTATAAAATTAAAAAATGTTGTTCGGCCCGGAACTCCTTAAGAATCCGGACCAGGGGAAAATATATCTGGTGCCCCTCCCCCACTCCATTTGTCGGCTCTGATCGTACAGCAGGCTGCAGTAACCAAATGACGTAAAAAAAAACTATAATGAAATCAAATCTAGTTCATAATGGCTATACAAATATTTAATGTCGATTATGTTTAAATCTGCTCTTTTAATAGATTAAAAAATAGACTTTTCAATGTTGATACTAATTATACTTTCAACACATTGAACTTAAATAAATAATATATGTATTTTCAGAGCTATGTTCACAATACCGGTGAAAGAGAGCATAGGCGGTGAAGTCGAAATACACGACGTGGCACCACAAACTCTCCACGCAATTGTGAACTACTTATATACCGGGGAAATAACTCTAACCAACGAGAATGTGCAGGACATCATCATGGTTGCAACAATGTGGGAGTTACCGTCCATTGTTAACATGTGCGGAGAGCACATGTCGCAAGAGTTGTGTCTTTCTAACTGTGTTGACGTGTTTTCGTTCGCATCACATTTCATATGCCATGAACTTATGGAAACCTCAAAGTCTTTCATTCTAGACCATTTCTCTGAAATAGTTTGTAACAATGACCGGCTGAGCAATTTAACAATGCAGCAATTCCTAGAACTTGTTTCCAGCGACATGCTCTGTGTTTCTAGTGAGGAGGTTGTATATAAAGCCGTTATACGCTGGGTTCAGCAAGACGTAGAAAACAGAAAACAATATTTACCGGATCTCTTCCATGAAATTCGACTACCGCTGATTTCAGATGAGTTCATCGAAGGAACAATGAAGGCTAAAAGTCTTCTGATGAATGACACGTGTTGCCGAGACAGGATTATCAGGTTTACAGAACATCGCAATCTTTTAGAAAGATCAAGTCTTGATTACATAGAAGCTTTGACGAATCCCGAACAGGACGCAGTAGGCAAGGAATTCTGCAACAGACCGCGACTCGGAATGTATAATAGGAAGATGATTGTTTTCGCGGGGGGAGCGTTTGGTCCGAACGAACGATCCTTTGGAGCATTTGACCACCAAACGAAGTTTAACTATTTCAGTATCAAACCTCATCCCACTTTCGATTTTAAGTACAAGATAGAATTTTACCAGTTAGTTACCACAGATGAAAACGAAATCTTTTTTATTGGAGGCATTTTCTTTGAGAGTTATCATTTTCAGGACTCTGGGCCGGCATTAGCAGATGTCTTTCAGTACAGCATGAAGGATGTCAAATGGCTAAAAAGATCCAGTATGAATTATCCAAGATGTTGTTTTTCTGCCTCCTGTACTGGAAGTCGGATTTACGTTATGGGTGGAAAAGCTTCATATCCGAGAGGACAACCTCTTGACTGTCTCGAATGCTATATACAGGAAAAGGACGTCTGGCAACAACTGTCGTCTGCTCCTGTTCCTTTGTATCGTCATTCAGCAACCATTTACAAAGATGGCATATTCGTTTTTGGAGGGATATGCGAAGAGCAGTATATGGACACGGTTCTTAGGTACAGTATACAATCAGATGAGTGGACTTTGGTCAAAACGGAAATGGTCAACACCAGGGCAGACTTTGCAGCTGTAACATTTAAAGACAAAATTTATCTTGTTGGTGGAGCATCTGAGCATCAGAACATTGTCTCTGTAGAAATCTACCACCCTGATCAAAACCGATGGACCTACGGAGAAGAATTTCCTGAGGAGAGAAAGAACTTCTGGGCAGTACTTATGGACGAATCTATTTATGTCTGTGGAGGTGTTCGGCATCTAGGACCTGTAAGAGGACGCAAGTCCCGTCAGGTGGAAAGCAGGGATTTGTACCGATATGACATAGTGAAGAATAAGTGGAATAAGGAAGTGAGGCTTGTTCAATTTGGGATGTATGAGATATATACAGTAGCAAACATAAACGTAAAGTTTCTTCAAAAGAGTGACATGGTCAGTTCAGTGTGAAACATCATTTTTTTTCCGGTGCTGTTAGAGACAAGAATGTTCTTGTATGCTTCAGTATCCGTTATGTCCAACAGGTGAAGTAGTAGGTTGGTCTGCTGCCTCATAAGATGATGATGTAGCTTGTAGACACATGTTTTTGAACATGTGTTATTGAATCGACTAACCTGGCATTAAATGTCTCACGTGTGCTCTATTCATAACAGAACTTACTCTGCGACTTATACAAATAATAATGAATTTTTGTGTTTCTGAATAAATGATTGTTATTTTGTACAACGTCACATTACTTGCAGATTCATACGTGACTTAGTAAACAGTTGTCAAATTAATTGTTGATACTAGTTAATATTAATGTTGTATGACTTCTTTTGTGCCATATTTACTTGTATATACTCAACTGCGAGCAACATAACCCATATGCAGAATAATGTATACGCTGTTGGCTCATAGAGTAAACTCTAATTTCAGTTGACGCTATTTTTGGCATTGTTAGTGTTGTAATAAAATTTATAAGATGTGCATTTGATTATAGAGCCCTGTTTAAGCAATTCTTAAGTTTGTGTGATTACTTGTTCGATTAAGTTTGAGTGATTACTTGTTTGATTATTGGAATTCGGTGCAATGGGAAATATTCCGTAGCCCGAAATAATTAGCCAATTACTTGGAGCAAAAAACGTCATGGAGAGAAAGTGTTAGTGAGTTTCCATGATGCCATAGTCAATGGGTAGCGAATTTAGACCAAAACTGCATGACTGTCCCTGTCATAATGTAGTCTTTATTAAAATCAAGTTGTGTATATTGGTGTTGTGACTACAGTCGCAGTATTTACAGTAGGAAACCGGTAAATTACACTATGGAATAAACAAGAAGGGTCTCGGCCGATACCGTTTATGTCGCTATGGTGGCAAATGTGAGGCAGTTGTATTGGCGTGATGTGCCTTGAAACCATAGATTTTCTGGCCTAAGGTGGCGTAGTTAAAATAGTTCCCTGTTTTAGGGGATAGTTGTAGAGGTTCTACGATGTGAACTGCTGACGGTACGGAAAGTTGCTAAGCGGTTGATAGATATTTGGCAAGTTGTGAATAATATGGTCTTACATTAATTAGAGTAAAATTTATGTATAGAATGGACACGTCAGGCTTTCTAACTTACAACTGAAGTTGTATAGAAATTGTTTGGAATTTGGGGTAAATTTATGACTTCTAGCGGGAATTGCAACAGGGTTTTGACACCGCTTAGTCATGCAAAGACCCCTGGCTTGTAACAGTAAGACATTTCTTGGTAGACTTTGTAACATGTACATCACGATCTTACCGCACTGTGAACTGTACAGTTTCAAAACATTCCCATTTCTAACAATGAATTTTTTTGTTCATAAAACTTTGTGGATACTAAATACACCCCTGAAAGATCACAGGTCTCTGAAAGATCTCTCTGTGCATGTTCATATTCTCTTTCACCAATTACCTGAAACTTCCAATATAGATATGTAAAACAGTTTTCAATAAACCAGTGTGAAAACACCGTATTGTGAGAACACTAGTGTACCGTAGTGTGAGAGAACAAAAACACAGATAGGATCAGAAGAATTTTTAACGTGAAGTGAAAGGTCTCGATTGTTTTGCGTATTTGGAGCATTAAGTGAGACTTGGTTTTTTTCTTTGCTTAGTACTTACAATGAATGGCAATATTAATATAAATTTCATTTCCTTGGAGCTTCGTCTCTAGTGACACCCACAAGAGTTTATTCTGAATCCAGATCTCGGGAAATATGTTACTGCATAAAGCATTCATATTAATAGTCCACCATCGTACCTCACCAATGATTAGGACTGTTGGTAATGAGTACATCCATCGTTAAAACCATTAATAATGTCATCCTCTTTCCTGCATAATTCTCTAGTCTCGTCCAGATCTCTTTCTGTCACGAGACCGTCTCATCATGCTGGTACACTTCCATTCCTACCAGAAACCACTCTGTCCAGATCAGGTACTTAATCCCCATCAGTCTCTGCCCACCTTATTTTCAGCTACCAGTCTATTGTTGTTTTCTGGCTTGAGATAATACCAGGTCAAGAGCAAAATGAGACTTGTTTCATGGGAGTGAGTGAATTATCTTATCACTTTTGCCACAATTTATTAGTATGTTTAATAATATCGAATTTAGTCTCTCATAAGATCTTTGCCTTTTTCCTTTATTCCCTATTGTTATCAGTAAAGCCATCGACCATTATTCTGTATTTTATTGTTTATCCTGTATATTGATACAAGAACATTTAAAATAAACCTTTATATAACAAAACGGACTAGACCAGCAAGAATCTGAGGTGTTTTGAAAATCATTCCAAATTATTACAGCACTCTTAATATAGTAGACAAAATTTAAATTAAATAATTCAACCATATACATGAAATGAAGAGATAATATGTATTTTTACTAGTATTATCTCAAGCCATAGTCAACAGAACCCAAAGAAACAAAATATCTACGAAATGGCAGTATCGATTTAGAGTAATGATGATTACATTTATTAAAATGCCTGAAAATGGTATAGTCTATTTCAAAATGAAACTAAAAGGATCTATAAATCTGTGAAATGACATTAAAAAGTTAAATCCTACAAGAATAAATTAATGATAAAACATTCTATTCTATTAAATGATGTCTCGTTTTCATTTAATATACACTCCGATCGAATGTACTTATTTCCTTGAGTGGCATTTAAAGGAGATCATATCGTCAGAACATCAGGTTACAAGTTTTGAATCAACAATTTTAACGTCATGAAAAATTTTGCTTGTCCTCGTTTCCTCGTTGGAATATCCAGAAACAAGATTTGAATAATAACTGTTTAAGTTTATTTCTTTCTTCTTGTTGCAAATGTAAGAGTTTCTGGTCTAGATCTTTCATAGTTTCCTAATTCCGAAGATTTGTTGCTCCAAAATCGACGGTGCCCAATTGAATTTCTTCACATTCTTCACAATATATTAACACTCTATTATGAATAACTAATTTAGTCGTTAGGCAGCACTCAGTGTATTTATAGGAATGGCCACCAATTGAAGTCTCTGGAATTGCTTTATATTTAGATGGCAAGACTTCGCAAATGTTGTCATTACCTCATTGATTAAAGGTCGTGTAAACCCGCTCATAATGTGGTGGCACTAGTGATTGGGTACAAGAACCTTAGTACAGTAGAACTAAAAAGCAGACGGATGAGGCAGAGAGAAGTTTCTTCGATGTTGGGTACGCACAATAATCAGCAGGGCCAAGATTTTAAAAGCTTAACTTGGGCTTTTGTAAATAAAGAATTATGCCTAAGGTTAGAGACAAAAAATGTAAATAAAAGGTCACATGGTTTAAATATCGATATTTTGCATATCTAAAATTGGAAGTTAAAAGTATTGAAATATTTGTATGCAAATAAAATAAAGATAAGACTTATATACTTGAAGCACCAATACCAAATTACGCAAGGAAAAATTAACCTCTTTTAATACGGTTTACAGCCTTAATGCAATTAATAATATACGAACGGACAGAGTTTAATTAGTGTTGTAAGAAAAAGACATTAAAATTCGCTTAGGAACAACGTATACGAGTACAGATTTTACAGGGCAATAACTAATATTTTGGATGAAAGTTGTAATAGCTTTAACGATATTTGATGAGTTTCATTTGAAAACCTAGACAGTTTGGTTCTATAAAAGTACAATTAGACGTACTGATCTGATTTCTGAAAAGCCCATTCAGGAAGAACAAGCTAAATTATAATTTTTTTCAGACAGAATTAGGTCTTTAAATACATTTAACAGATGTGCAATAGATGTCATTGAACGTTGATTCCATATTTTGTCGATAAAATTTAGACACGAAATCTCATTTTGTATTGTAGTTCACATTGAACATGGCATTTTAACGATGAAAGAATGCAGTTCTTTTACTTTTTTGTGTGCGTACGACGTTGTAGTGATACCTTCTGAAAAAAAATAATAATTATATCAACATTATTGCAAACAAGCATCAAAGACTTTTGCAACATCTTAGTCACGGTCATTTAAAGTGACCTAAATTTTATTAATGTATATAGCTGTATCGTCATTTGCCATCAATCTGGCGCCATAACTGCAAAGAATCTACAGAAGTAAGCTCCGACATCCACATTAATTTAGCCTGTGAGCAGCAGTGTACAGTTCCATGTGTGACGGAAGGAGGAAATGCAGGAATCCTGTCCGTGCAAATGCTGTGTACCGGCGGAAGAGGCGTACACACTCGGCTCTCGTCTCTTTTCTTAGGCTAGTGACAGTAGCTATTAGCTACTACACTAGACTCTTTGCACCAGTCACGTGGTGCGCCGCTAAGAATACAGCAGTAAAATCAGAAATTATTCAGGAAAGATTAATTTTAGACTGGTTGTGGGCGATGAATATATATGGTATTAAATCCACATCAAAAACAATGTATTGAAATTACAGTGGAATGCTGAAGAAGTCTGGAAAATACTGAGCTCAGTTAACTATAAGTCATCCAAGGCCGCATTTGATAAAAACAGAACTAAAGACAAAGATTGGTTCAAAAGCTACTCACACAAAATATTTCCGGTAATAAAACAAACGAATACAGTCTACCTAGAGAACAAACTAAATCCAACTCAGAAACACTTCTCATTTTCAAGTCGACAATTAGTGCAGTGCAGAAGACAGCTGGCCCATATCAGTACTATGCCAAACTATGCAGGAAATACAGAATACATCAGATATGGGAAACATTAGCGCCATGTACAAGAAGGTTCTTGGGACCACTATTATCAAGGGTGCCCGCTTGGAGGCACTTGATGGTAGTCTGCAAACTCTGATATATAGGATCTACATTGACGGACAATCTGTCACTTGACGAGGTCAACATCCACATTGGAAGTGCGGCCAGCACCAAATGCAGACTCACAAACGTTCCTTGCATAGTAACAGACTTAGCATCAAGATTAAGTTGTTGACCTATCAGGTCTGGTGTTCTTAGTATCCTGCTGTGTGGCTGCAAAACATGAACTTCCTACAATCGCCAAGTAAACAAACAAAATAAAAACGTTTCCGCTTCCATCTACAACTGCATATATTGTAGAGAAACTCTTCCTCGGCCACACCGCCCTGAATCTCGTTATCTCGAGATCTTTATGATAGGTCTTGTATTAGGAGTAATGCCATGCTAAATCTATCTGATGACTGGCACTCCAGAGTGTGACAGATTTCTACCTCAGCGGGATACCGTCTGATTCCTGGCTTCTTGGGTGTCGCTGACTTGTCGCAGGGTCGTCGATTGGTCTCCCTCTGGTCGCCGACTGTGTCGCAGTCGCCGCACGGTCGCAGACTGGGTCTTCTTCTGGTTGCCGACTGGGTCGCTTTCTCGGTCGCAGAGTCGCGACGTGTATTGTCACGAGAAATCTGCGTTTTTCGTACGAGTCTTGTAGTGCTTGGCTGCTGGTTGATGAAAGACCTTGTTCCTAACCTTTTCAGTGTCATAGCCTGGCTTTCTCCTACCCAACGGTATACGACCAAGTGTGCTCGCTCTGGCGGGGTGGTTATACTGCTACACTGCAGGGGACTTCTTCATTCTACACCTCTTTCTAACACACCACCATAGTAGCCACAGCCCCTTATATATACTCAGGCGAAATCACTTGACCCAAAACTAAACCAATCGATGGCACTACAAAGTCCGCCAAGTATTCAAAATCACAATATTTAGTTTAACGAAACGAAATATTAAATAACGAAATGAAAATTTGAAGTCCGTGGAGTTTCCTCGTTACACAACCCATGCTTCCACTATATGTGCTTCCAAACACATACGAACGGTGCAGAAAAAATTTAAATAAACAAATATAATCAATTGAATCACAGCTAAATCACATAAAATCACAATATCCAGCAATCACTAAAGAATTAATGTTATTTTCCAGGCTATCCGAATTACACATCGGAATGTTCTGAACGCATTTACTTCACTGTTCCAGATTAGCAAAGTTCACATGGAATTCTTCCACTTTCGTCGGTAGTTTCCTTTG